>JAMKCH010067333.1:0-50077 GCA_023653785.1 Ophioderma brevispina | reverse complement strand
ATACCAAAATTTCAAAATCCATTTCCATGAGTTTCATCCAAAAGATCACAGCTTGCAAAACTGTAATTTTCAGAGCAATCAAGCAAGCCATAAAAAACTAGTAGGGCGTTAAACAGCGGCAAAAGCGGCAAATTCTTCCACGCGATGGCAAAGGCTCTATTAATTACATTAATAGGCCAAAAAACACAAATTTACATTCTGAGGAAATATAAACCATTTTTCTAAAATACTCATGTGCAGAAATGTTACATTATAGTCCATTTTAAAACTATGTACTAGCATATTGCAAAATGATCCGACCAGAGAGGTGCTGAGCCTGGAAATGCCAACATACATGGAATGTGTCCTTGCAAGGTCTGTGACCTTAATTAGTGTAAACAAACACAATTGCAAGCACACTGATTGACACAACTAAGACCGGGGTCACACAAGGCTTTTTTCGTAGTTTACTACAATAGTACTACGGTAGTACTACAATAAAGGCTGCGTGTGACTGCAACTTAAGACAGCATGTCGTTGTTGTACCATAGTACTGTCGTAATAACTTAACGATGATAATTTCCGTCATTGGGCCGCTTTTTACCATGGTACTGTCGTAATTTACTGGGCAAAATCGCTGTGTTACCGCATTTCCGATGATTTTGTAGTTTACTACCATGCTTACGCAATGAACCGTGTTGTTGACCTCGTGCTCGTGTGTCCAGAAATGTCTACGACATGATTACAATAATCTCACCGTGTGACCGGGACCGTCGTATAATTATTACAGTAGTACCACAGTAAGAATATTACGACACAACAACAAAATATTGCTCGTGTGACCGCGGTCTAAGATATAACATAAGGCTGCAAATGCATCAAGGCTACATAGCAGCTACATGTAGGACAAGTGATAAGGGGAAGGCTTGCCAGAGGCTTACTGTGATTGACTTTTGCTATTCCCAACTGCTTTCATAGCCATTTACAATGCACACATCCAAAAGGAGCTGTATGACACGTCACGAACCAATTTAGACTCAATTTGTTTGTTTAGACCCTAAACTTGGCTTTCACAACCTTATTATCACCAAACGAAAACACTGTTTTATTTTCCAACGTCATCCAAACACACATGTGAAATTTCAAGACAATACGATATAAAATAAACACGCAGTTAACAAAACCATTGGCTTCAAAACCCCAGTACTAAAGACCCATGAACGAAGTATTCGTGGGTCTAAAAATCACAAATCTAGACTTGACATTAAAATAAGTGATGTGCTCCAATGAGTTTGGGTCATATATTGCACCCTTTCATCCCAGAGAGTCACTCAATACATTACTCGGTATGCAGGCTCATTAAAACAAAAATACATCTCGGTCCCCGGACCGCGAGTGTCATCTACCGTCGCGGTTTGTGAATGGGGCCAAATGTCACATGAGGTCACCAACATGTCACCCCACCCCCTCCTTTCCACCAAATTACATCACCATAGCCCTTACGGAACCTATACGGCATGCAATCTCGCCGTCGCGGTTTGTGAATGAGGCCAAAGATCATATGCGGTCACCTGAAGTCACACAAGGTCACCAACATGTCACCACACCCCGCCCCCTCCTTTCCACCAGGTTACATCACCGTAGCCCTTACAAACTCATACGGCATGCAATATATTAAGGGTTAACATTTTGACCACAGCCACACACACACAGATACACACACACACACACGACCAGAGTAATCCCTATGTGCGTGCTGCAATTCTAGCAGACGACACAAAAACGTCTTTAGAAACGAGAGCATCAATTATGAAGAAGCTAATCAAGTAATATCATTCAAAGACCAACATTCTTACTACAGCTCTATATTTTTGCAATGAAATATGCAATATTACAAAATTTGTTTGATTTGGTGCAAAATATTTTGGCCACATATTTTTTCAATTGTCAATCTTTTAAGAATTGACAATTAGACCTTTAAAAAGGTCCAAGGCCCAATCACTAATAGCCTTATCCCCAGAACCCCAGATTTTATCAGACTTTTTTCATTTACCATGTGAAATGTTAGGGCTAAATGATGTTTAGTTTAGATGTTCTGAGCAAAAATGTACCCCATTTTAGTTGACCAATATTAACTTTACAGTGTTCTATGGGGCTTACAAAATCACATTTTTAGCTCTCGCATCAACACTGATTAAAATATCAAGTGCAAAACTGAGAGAAGATATCAGTAGCTTCCCACAATGCATTGCTTCCAATGGAAGTTTTTGTACAGGTAGTCATGGGAGTCATTAGAGATGAAACATTCTTAAAAAGCAAGTTTGTGATCAGTCCTGTCAATTTAGCCATGTTTCATCTCTAATGATTCCCATCAGTAGCTGTACAAAAACATCCATTGGAAGCAATGCATTGTGTGAAGATACTGAAATCTCTTTGCAAAACTTATAGATGGGGTTTTGGAGTCAAGTTCATCAAGTCAATATGACATCTTTAGAGAAAAGTTTCTTTCATGTTAGGTCTTCGGACGTATGTAATACAAGTACACATGTAAGTCAGGGGGAAGTCAGTAAATTTTTTAAGTAGGGGAGAAAAGTCAATGAATGTTGATTTTTTGTCAGGGAAAATAAAAAAAATGTTTTAAGTCAGGGATAAGTCAAGAGAATACTGTAATGGTTAAGAAAGGTCGGTGTAAAGTCAAGGAAATGTTAACCATGGCAACAATACCCACTTTCTTTCAGAGGAGATCAAAAGAACTGCCTAATGTGACAAAATAAACGCAATGGGAAAACTTTTGAAGACTATTGTTCGAAAGAATTTCTTTTATGTCAGGCTCCCGGTTGAAAGCAAAACCTGCACACACCCATCCACACCCCCACAAACACATTCCAATATAAAACAACTCCTAAAATGCAAAGGAAATACTGATACTACCCAAACCACCAAACACACACACACTTTTTTGAGTTGTCTGCTGCAAGCAGAATAGCAAATACGGATTACTTTGGTAGTAAGTATGTTGTGTTGTGTGCAACAAAAGTGCATGCATACTGGATGCATGCCATACATACACACACATACTGAAATTCCTATCTAAGTGAGGACACTATTTCTAATATTTATAGGTTTATTCTGTTATATAACTGTTTTGAACTATAAATTTCTGTATATAACTGTCTTTAAACTATAAAGCCCTCTATAATTATAACTGTCTTAAACATAAATTTCTCTATATAACTGTCTTAAACACTTAATAAAGGAATAAACTGTAATCTTGATATATAGAGGTTTGTTCTATTAAATATAGGTAAAAAAATGTGAGGACACTAAAAATGTCCTCACATTTTCAAAAAGTCCTCGCATTATTAGAGTAGTATAGATAAATGTCCTCTAATAAATTCAGTACCTACTACCTACCCACCCCCACACACACTCACCCCCCCCACCCACACCCCACCCACACACACACACACATATCTACCTTTAAAATCTCAGAATTCCTTGCCAATTGATCATCCTGGTCCATGTCTATCTGCTGGGACCCTGAAGTGCTTGGTGCATATGGCTCAGCTACTTTGGTTTCTGTTAATGTAAAGATAGCATTGACAGGGTTATTTTCCAGTTATTTTATCCAAGGTATGAACCCCAAACACTTATTGTGAAATCAGACACAGGCAACCAAATCTTAATTCATCGGTTATGCATAAGTGAGTGAGTATTAAAATGTAACAACTTAACACAATTGTGTCATATCGTGTCATTAAGGTAAAAAACATCAAACATTATGCAAATATTGACTGCTCATAAGGGGAATGGTGCAGTCAATATTTGTTCTATATAACAATATTTATGTCATTTGCAAAACTTGCCAAGTCTCATACGAGATCAGCTGCCACCGCAACTCAAGCAAGGCTAGTCAAGCCCTACTCTATACTCTGTCCAGCTCGAAGTATGAAGTAGCGACGCGGGCGTATACATTGAACCGACTTTCAGGGCGCGCGTAGGTAAAGCACAAGCGCACTGCAACTGAAAGGCGGCACTGGGTGTACGCGCGCGTCGCCACTTCATACTTCAGACGAGACAAAGTATAGTCATGGTTCAATCCAATCGCGGCTCTCTCCCACAAATTTCTCGAACTGCTCTAGACATATGATTTGTTTTACAGTATGCACTATCTAGAGCATCAAGATTTCTCCATTTTGAGTAAAAAATTCAACGGAAATCGCCCAGCGGTGAAATGTAAACATGCAAATATTAAGCAGAAGATATGATCGATGCAGTGTCAGAGGTCGGGTCGCTGATCGGGTCAGATCAATCACCGTGAGGCATGGGCGATGCAAGATACCAATGCAGACAAAAAAGTTCCCATAAAAATGAACTATTTCCCCGTGATGGGGGGAAATAGTAGCTTTTTATGGGAACTTTTTCCCTCCAGTGAAAATTTGGGGAACTAGTCTCAAATATTTTGTCATGTGATATAGTATCTACCAATCAAATAACAGAAATATTTTTATGTGTTATATAATTGATTTCATTATACCGTGTAATATTAAAAACTTCACTTTAATTCAAATTACAACAATTATAAATAGATACACATCCTACACTGATGAACCAGATCATCACTCATCCATGTATCAAACAAGATAAACTTGTTGATTGCAAAAATACACAGAGAAAACACATGTTTACAGAAAAACAAAACTACAAGAGTTATACTGATAAAATAGTTCATAATTATAATTATACACATCATACACTGATAAAAAAGTTCATCACCTGTCCATGTATCAGGCAAAAATAACTAACTTCAACAACTTAAATTACTATCAATCAACAATCACATCAGAACATGCAAACACAAGATCCCTAAAAAAGCCAAGATACATCAATACAATATTGAAATATTAAGGCAAATCTAATACAGGTTCTATAGTTTTACTTAGTAATTTACTTGAGCATCGTACTTAAAGGCTCAGTCACACAGCCGATTTTTTGCTAGAAAACCACTTCCAGACTGCTCCAGACTGGTGCCGATTGGCCAATTTTCGAAAATCGTGAGCAGTTTTTCTTTTTCATGTGTAGTTCTGGCAAAGTCTGGCCCTGTTCTGTGCAGTCGTCTGTAGTGTTACCCATTATTTGCTAGAAAACCGCTTCCAGACTGCTCAAGACTGGTGCCGATTGGCCATTTTTCAATTTTCCTTGTTCAGGTGTAGTTTGGCCAAGTCTGGGCCTGTCCTGTACAGTCTTCTGCAGTCTTGTGTGGTCGGGAGCACATGGCAAATTTGAAAAAACCCGCCACAATTTTTTCTTGCAGCTTAAAAAAATCGTGGCGGGTTTTGGAATCGGGAAGGTCGGCTTGAACACATGAGCGGTTTGGAAGCGGTAGCCGATGAGTTGGTGCGCATCATGAGTGGTCGTGTGCAGTTGGAAAGTGGTCGGCAATGAGTCTGCTCCAAGCGGGAGAGAAAATGCAAGCCAACTGGACATGTTGAATCGGCGACTAAACTCGGTGACTACAGAAGATAAGTCGCCAACTTGCAGTCTTGACAGAAACTTGTGCTGTCGTGTTAAGGTCTGCGACTGATAGAGAACTGAACAAGTGACATGCTTGATCGCCTACTGCTCGGCGATTGAGGATCTCTTGTCTTGTAATTTGAACAAGACTGCAGCCGATTTGGAAAGAAATGTGGTCTTGTGTAGTTGGGAAGAGGTTGGGTCGCGTCGCGGATTGTCTTCATGTGACGGGACCTTTCTTGGCGTCAACAACTCGGCGACCAATCGACGAGCAGTCTTGACAGCGACATGTCACAACGTGTGCCGTCGTTTCAAGGTCGGCACTAATCGGGAACTGAACAAGTGGCGTCGCCAATTAAACATACTGGATCTTGTTGATTCCATGATGCTGTCGCCTACTGCTCGGCGTTTCAGCATCCCTTGTCTCATTGACGACGGGGATACTCGCAGACTAATCATCCCTGGTCGGGACAAAAATTTTAAATTTTGCAAGTTTGAACAAGACTGTAGCCGATTTTGAAAAAAATGCCGTCTTGTGTAGTCGGGAAGTGGTTGGGTCGGGAAGTGGTTGGGTCGGGAGCTGTCTTCTGTGTGACTATACCTTAAACTAGAAATTTACTTGACATTGACTTTAAGCTTAACACACCATACATATGCAAGTTACAAAATCTATCACAAACATGAAATTCAGTAATAGTTATCTTCCCATACTTTCAAATAATTAAGTCTAATCTTATAATAATACAAGTTCCTTCCTTATGACTGAGTTGCCCCTACGACATGTAGGGGAAGAGCATGCCTATTCTCCCCGGACCTGCAGGGGTCCCTTTTATTTGCCTCTTACGACATGTAGGGCTACATCGGGCCTATTCTAAACCCGAACCTGCAGGGGGTCGGTTATGCATAAGAACCCCAAGCTATCATAATTGTTTTGGTCAAGTTTTCTATAACTCTCGTATAATAAAAGTATCAACTATACTGTTATGACATGTATAATACACTACACCAGTGTACCCAGTTGGGGTGAGGTGGCAGTGCAAACACCCCTGGGGTTTGAAAGAAATCATACATAATCAGCCTATTTGGTTAGGCAAAAAAAAAATTGTTTGTCCATAGAGGCTCCTGAAACAGTAGGGTCAGAAGGTCAGATTTTTTTTTTTTAAATATTGTACTTGAAATTTAATTTAAAGTATGTTAATAAATCAAAACAACATTTTTACTGCTCGAACTCTTTTATTCAATAGCCAGCGATTCAAACAACTCGCCCAACTCTGGGCAACATGGTACATGCCGATTTTGAGCTGATGATTCCCATAGGCATGATAGGCTGTGCCACCAATCCCGCCATGTATACTGGCACAAAAATGCATCATATTTTTACCTGAAGTGACTAGCATGAGACTGGAATGGTAACCGATAGTTAGGAAATAACATGCATTTTGGAATGTCTATTGTTTCACTTATAAGCCAGAAAAAATCCAATGGAATGACCTAAGGCTGCCAAAATCTAAAGCCCGTAATTGAAGTTTGTTTTTATCTCCAACGAAACTATGATTTTGTTGAGGATTTTGTGCGCCGTGAATTGAATCAGGGAAAGGGGACCAAATAATGGCTAAGCATCGACAAGGGATCTGATTTTTTTTGCGGGGTGACTTTTTGCGGGGTGACATTTTGCGGGGTGATTTTTGCTGGGTGACTTTTTGCGGGGTGATTTTTTGCGGGGTGATTTTTTGCGGGGTGGCTTTTTGCGGGGTGATTTTTTGCAGGGTGATTTTTTGCAGGGTGGCTTTATGCGGGGTGATTTTTTTTTTTGTGGGGTGACTTTTTGCGGGGTGACTTTTCTTGTATTCTAGTTAAACAGTACACTCTAACACCACACACTAGTGCCTCTATACCGGTTCTACCAAAATTACAAGCTTTGTCAATTTGCAGGTCATGTGGTTACTTCATCAACTAAGACCAACCCTCATGGGTGCTTTTTGTTCTGAAAAAGATCTATCCTCTTTTTGTTCCAGCCAGCTCATTCATCATGTTCATTAATATGCATTATATAATTTGACACTTATACACTTCTTAAAAGTATTTGGCTACAGATGTGCACTAAAGGTGAAAAGAGGTGAATAATTGCCTTTATTTCATTTGTATTGGAGCAAATACTAAATTAGAAATTTCACAAAGTTATGTAACAAAGACATTTTAGCTTCACTCTTTCAGATGGGGATATGATTGAAGACTTTGAATACATGTCAATCTCTCAGTGCACCTGCAGGAAGGGTGATAAAACTAGGCCTTTGTTTTAGTCACCACAATTAGTTCGTCGCCCACATCACATACTGTCTTATCTGACGAAATGCCGTCTTCGAGAAAATTGCCATTGAAATTCTATCGGGAGATTCCATGTTTGTACTATGGAATTAAAGACACTATCAGTGATTTGCTAAATCAGCAAATCGAAAAAAATCATCAAAAATCAGATTTCTGCATGTATGTAACAAGTACAGGTATCCTAACATACCCTGCAAATGATAAGACCAGAAGCAACCTAATAAGGACAGGATCGGAGATTTTAGTCATTATTGTCCGAACGGACACTTACTACAACACGTAATTGAATGGAGAATCGTATCTTGGAACACTGCCGTTTTCTTCCTTTTCTGTCAATTCTACAGCTGGAAAAGGTAACTTATGAGAATTCTACAGACTTATCCTTCACTTAGAAGCTATTCCTGCAAATTTAAAATATTTTTCAAATCACTGATAGTGTCTTTAAACATTACAATTTACTTTTTAATTTTGCATTATGAAGAAAACATTCTGAAGTTTAAGTTTTAACCATGCTGAGTTTTGAAAGTGAAATTGTATTCCTGACATAAAGCTAAAAAGTCTGTATGTGAAATGCCAAAAAGTCGTATTTTCACATAGGACGCTAATGTCTCTGTTATATTTCAATACGTTCAGATAGATCTGTATGTGAAACACGTCATGTTCACGCACAAGGCAGATAGGACACACATAGATCTGTATGTGAAAAGCGTAAACAGCTTGTTTTACGAACAGCGCTAATTATACGCCTATTGAAATTACGTGTAAATGAAACATACGACAGTATGTAAAATCACGATATGCAGTTTTGAGCTTATTGATCAAAATTCTTAATTAATATCTCACTAATTAGGTCACTTTCAAGCTTGTAACTTTGTGCATGTATAGACCATAACATTAGAGTACATAGGCAAAATATCTCAAAAAGTAAAAAATGTCAGATAAGACAGTATGTGATATGGGCAACGAGTTGTACAAAAGTCATTAGGTTATTGCAACTACAATGATGGAAACTGAATATCTGATACAATTTAAACTTTGTATGTATGTATACTGTATTGAAAATCATAATGGTGAAATTAGGGATGGAACCTTTATTTTAATTGGGCTTTAAAATAAATGGAGAAGCAACTCGCAAATACTAGGAACTCGCATGTAACAACTCGCAAAAGTGGGTTGGGTGTTTAGTTGTGTGTGTGTTCTTCTGCCTCGCATGTAACTATTGTAGGGACTATCTGAGGGCAAGTTTACCATATTTCCATATACAATTTTTGATTCATGCAACGAATCCTACAAACGCCTCGCGCCTTGAGGGTAGACACATTTCCGCTCGTTTGAGTAGACACATTTTCGCTAGTAATCACCGCCTTGTTATGCTCGATGTTGGCTCATCGAGCCAACACTTCACTGGAAACAAAATAGTGATTCATTCAAAAAAGATGTTCATTAACCGTAATTGAGTAATAAATGCGCCAAAATGCCTCCATAATGCATATATGGTGCGTTCTTTACCAAATATGGCTATTCCCAGTCTGAGAATAGATTTAGATATTCACCGTTACTCCCTCTGAAAGCGCCTATACCTCATGCAATTCCATCGGTTAGCATACGCGGGTGTAACGTAAATCAATGGAGGAGCCGTGTCAGGCTCTAGCCACAGATAATCTAAGGACAGATTGGACACTCCCCCTATTTTTGTGTAACGGAAGTGGATGTTTATGGGGAAGGGCGCTCCAAGCGTCAGGTAAGTAAAATACGAAACATCTCGTATAGCATACGTGCAAAAGCAATGGCGAGTAGATCGAAAGTCTAGTGTTCAGCTGTTAATTGCTCAAATAACCCCCCAAAATCGCCAAAATGTTCATTTCTTTCGACTCCCTAAAGAAAAATTGGTTAATTTGCTTGAACAAATGAACTGTTTGTGAGTGAAAGTGAGTGCACAGTGTTAGTGTAGACTGGCCGTCCAAACTTCTAGGCTCATTGACCATTTTAGGTGATGTAGGTGATGGTAGACCTACAAAAAGTAAGAGTAATATTTCATTTTTTCCATAAAATATGATGGACAAATTTAACATGTGTGTGTGAGGTGATGATTGAATTATTTGCTTGTGACTTGTGCAAATGGCATAGGGCAACATGGAAATAGGGAAGCTCTTTAGATTTTTTTTAATTGACGAATCCTTATTTAATGGGGGGGAGGGAATGAAGAGGGCATATGCCCCTCCATGATTATAGAGGGTAAATAAAGTGTTATAACGCAAACTACCATTGTCTTGAAAATCTAAACGTGTCTCCCTATACATGATATATCTAGAATGAAATCGATGGACATAATGGGGTCGCAAATGTGGTTTGTGAACTTAGCGTGAACTGGGCCCCTCGATACTACTATTCCAAAAAGAAAAGTACACTTTTTTGTATATTGAAAGAAAAAAGAAATATCTTAATGACCTCCTTTTGCCAGCACTCAGTGGGAATTAAATCAATTTGGATATAAAGTCGTTGTAAAACCTATGGAAAAAAACAAAAATAAATTCTTTTTCCCCTAAATTCCCAAAAGGGGCAAAAAGTCCATTTTTTTTGCTTAGTTATTGATTTGGAAAAAGGGGAAAATGCTGGATAATTCTTTCCCAAGAAAGTACTCTCTTTCGTGATATGAGTTCAAAAGCGACGGGGGGGGGTGCAAAGGGACCATGGGGTCCATTTTTCTTTAAAAAATCCACTTTTTCGAAATCCACACTCCAAATAAATCATTGATATAGTTTTTTTTTTTTACAGATTTCATGACCCGTTCGAGGCCTAATTTAAATGTCATAGGTCAATAATCTTTATTCATCACAAAGGTGGTTGTCGAAAATAAAGAATATTTCAAATTAACGGCTCAGTGGCTTAAAAGGCACTAAAATCTATACATATTATTTCAAGCCACTTTACACTAAAAACGACAAAATAGCAGAGTACATTTTAGTATGGTCCCAGTTAGGGTTTTGGTGTTTAAAAATTCACGTTTTAATTGAATAATGGTCAAAAAATTAAATTCACAAAAATGAGTATCTATTTTTAGCTTCTATCTATGGTAAATGATATCATTGGAAAGGACTTGGTTCATAGCTGCCAAATGGTACCCAATTAACGTAGGACCCCAATTAGTGCTTTGTTAAATAAAGGAAAGGAAAAAAGAATGGAGGTACTCAAAGTTCCGGGTCACAAGTACAATGACAGTATAAGCTGCACTCATTCCCAAAAAAGGGGTCTTATGGTGAGATGAAATAAATGTAGCAAGCTTCCCAAAAACTACGATCTGAGCATGTCACCTAATATAATTATAAATGGTGTTTAGCAAACACATTTTTTTCATTCATTTCCACCTCTGCCTTCAATTTAAATGCAAGATTTGCTTCAACATGCGAGGATCTTTGTTATAATTATTTTGTATAGTTCTGGCAGAGTCACCGCCGTCGCTCTGCTGAGTTACCGACTGACGCACGTGGCGGCGCTATTCCCCATTTGTAGTGATTTGAATGACGAGCAGCGTTTACATCAATTCACCGTGGTCTTTTAGGCGTATGTACAATCTTGGTAAGATAGATTCATCTTGTCTAGCCAACGGCAGTGTTTAATTCGCAAGTAGATAAAATGTCCAACAGTTTCATAATTTACTTCACCCAATTCAAGAATTGTAGACAAAAGTTAGTTGATATTCAATCTTGGATACAAGATGGCGGTGGATTTGTACAGAAATAAGGAAACAGGAGTTTAAATTGTGGCAAATTAGAGATAATGAGGCGAGATTTTTAGAATCCTGCAAAACTCCCGCGCTGGGGGCTATAGATGTGATAAATTGACAGGACTGGATGGTTTTTGCTGAATTGAAGCATGAAAGAGCCGTTCAGAACAATTTTTCATGGGACAATTGAAAATGGGAACAGTGCCTTAAAAATGACTAATTGTTATGATGAATATGACAAATATTTATGAAAACAGATAGTTTTGTCTAAATAAAAATGCTGATACCGTGTGGGATAGATTGTCTTTTCAAGTGTTTTGATACAAATTTATATCGGATCAGTACAAGGTTCTATTTCCCTGTGTTTAAGTGGGGTCAAATATCAGCCCAGTTTGGGACGAACATGCCACACCAGTGCCGGGTTAAGTACTAGATCACTGCATATTAAGAAATATGAACAATTTCTTGGCAGCTGGCATCAGTTATGAGGGTCGACGTATTGAGGTACTACAGTGATCACTACCTTGAATAAGAAGTTAGGGAAATTGAATCAACACTTACGATACCACTATTCATACCATTCAGTGTTTCAGTAAAAGTCACTTACACAAGCAATGTTTGCTTGGAAAAATGTTTGATCTCTCAATTCTTGGTTATTTTTGGAGTTTTTTAATAATTCTGCCCATTGCGCGGGGCATACCTTGGTGCCCAGCACCAAAATGTTTCTGGTTTTGATTTGTGTGAGTGAGTTATTTAGCTCGATGGCGTGAATACGATCACTGATCTCTAGTGGATACGATACATTCACATGGGGACAGTGTTACACTAGTCGTTCCGAAGCTTGTTGAGAAGAGCAGCCAAAAGACGGTCGAAGTGGCCCTGGCATCTGATGGATTTGAGTATTGCCATCCCAAATGGGGCAAATTTCTGACGTCACGATGGGTGTAGTTTAGGTATGAGAATAAAGCTTTTAGGATTTTGCGTCTGGACATTTTTTGTGTCGCACTGAACGAATTGCCATGGATGCACAGAGGGCTACTCGTCCAAATTTTGTTGTGTCCGTATGTCCGTCCGTCCGTATGACTCGGTTAACCTTTTTTCAATGCTCTGCAGGCTAACGCTTACCCCGATGTACTACAAACTTGATATGATGATAGAGAGAGGTTGCTGCCGCAATATTTAGTGTGGCTTTGGGTGGATTATTTGCATATTACTATGAATTTTAATTAGCTTAATGTGGAGATTTTTCGAACATTTCGGTTAACCTTTTTGAAAGGGCTTGCGGCTCTAAACACCAATCTTAAACTCATCAATTACTTGAGAATTAATGAAAATAACATTGTAGTTTTTCACAAATTGCCCCATTTTGGTCATTTCTAGACTGCCAAAATCAGCCCCTTACAAATCTCTGGGAATTATGGGGAAACACATTACTTGACATATCTCTCAAACGCCTTTTTGGAAACAAATTAAAACTTGGACACAGTTTCTTTCACCAATACCAACATTTCATGAGAATTTCCACTATCTGGGCAATGAAGCCAAGCCGATAATCCTACCTTACATAAAGGAAAGGAAAAAAGCATGGAGGTACTCAAAAGTTCCGGACACAAGTACAATGACATGTATAAGCTGCACTTCATTCCGTCCCAACGGGGGCTCTTATGGTGAGATAAATAAATGTAGAAAACTTCCCAAATTACGATCTAGCATTTCACCAATATTATTATAAATGTTAGTTATAGGCAAACACCTTTTTTTCATTTCTTTCCACTCTGGCCTTCAATTAATGCAGAATTTGCTTCAACTCTATGGCTCTGTGTTACTAATTAATTTTGTATAGTTTCTGCGGCGTCAGCCGGCCGTCTCTTCTTAAGAGTTACTACTGACCGCACGGTCGGCGGCTATTCCCCATGTAGGTGATTTTGATGACGTAGCAGCGTTACATCATTCGCCGTGTATTGTTAGGCGTAGTGTACAATCTTGGTTAAGATAGATTATTTTTGCTCTAGCCAACGGCAGTGTTTTCATCGCCAGTAGATAAAATTTCAACATTTTCATATGTTACTTCACCCAAATCAAGATTTAGTCCAAAATTATTGGATATTCATATTAGATACAATGGCGGTGGTTTTGTACAGAAAATAAAGAAAAAGATAAATTTGTGGCAAATTAGAAAAATGAGGCGAGTCATTTTTATAATCACTGCCCCTCCCGCGCGGGGCTTATAGACGTGTTTGAATAACTTGACAAACAGGAGTTTTGCTGTCTTGAAGCATGAAGAGCCTGTTCCTAAACATTTTCATTGACAATGAAAAATGCTTGAACAGTGCTAAAATTACTAATGGTTTCGATGAAATGACAAATATTTTATGGCAAACACAATAAGTTTTGTCTAAATAAAAATACAGTGTGGGATAGATTGTATTTTCAGTGTTTTTTATACAAATTTATATCGGATCGTACAAGGTTCTATTTCCATGTGTTTAAAGTGGGGTCCAATATCAGACCAGTTTGGCGAACTGCCCAACAGTGCCCGTTAATACTATCTCACTGCATATTAAGAATATTGACAATTTTCTTGGCAGCGATCAGTTAATGAGGGTCGACTATTGAGGACTACAGTGATCATTACCTGAATAAGAAGTTAGTGAACTTGAATCAACACTTACGATCCACTATTTATCCACATATTCAGTTTCAGTAAAAGTCACCGACACAAGCAAATTTTTTGCTTGGAACATGTATTTATCTCTCAATTCTTGGCTATTTTGGGGTGTTTTAATAATTCTGCCATTGCCGCGGGGCATACATGGTGCCCAGCACCAAAATGTTTCTGTTTTGATTGTGGATTGATTTATTTAGCGCTATGGGGGAACAGTGATCGATCTACTGATCTCTAGTTGGATACGATACATTCACATTGTACAGTGTTTAACTAATTCGTCCGAATCTCTGCTGAAGAAGCACCAAGACGTCGAAGTAGGCCCTGGCATCTGATGGATTTTGAGTATGCAATCCCAAATGATGGGGCAACTTTTCTGACGTAACGAGTGTGTATGTTTAGGTCCTGCTAATAAGCGTTAGATTTGCGTCTGGACTTTTGTGTCGCCTGAACGAATTTCCATGAGGCACAGAGGCTACTAGTCCAAATTTTGTGTGTCCGTATGTCAGTCTGTATGACTCGGTTAACTTTTTTTTAATGCTCTGGCAGGCTAAACGCTACCTCCGATTTACTCCAAACTTGGTAGGATATAAGAGAGAGGTGGCCGCAATATTATGTGTGGCTTGTGGCTGGAGTTATTTTCATATACATGAATTTTAATTAGCTATTTGGATATTTTTCAGACATTTCGGTTAACCTTTTTGAAATGCTCTGCGGGCTAAACGCTAATTCCGAATTTACTTCAAACTTGATAGGCATGAAAGAGTGAGGTTCCACAACATTATGTTCAGCTTTCGCTGTATTAAACGGTTAAGGGTTCTTGACCTGATTAGATGTTGGGCATATTCGAGAAATTTACATATGCAAATTGAGCTAATTGATATGCACAATCAGTAATCACTATATTTTTAAAAGGTACATCGTTACAAAATTCCTTCACTGCAACGAAAACCCTATGGGCGCACCTTCTTTGCCATTTGGAAAATTTCCTGATACATGCGGCTTAGGTATCAAATGAGCTAATTAAATAATCATAATTGCTGTATCTAAAATGGTATTATCGGATAGCTTACCTGCATAACGTGCCTAACGGAATAAAGCGTGTAATCCAATGGGAGTTCTGTTTCTTTCTTTTTGTTTCGCAAATACAGTAAGCCCATTTCAATATTCCTTTGCTAAATGAAAAAACTAACTATCCATACTCTTGGTGTGTGAATCATATTGAGGGGAATGGGTTGGGTGTTGGGGGGAGGAGAGCGGGTGGGGTGTAAGTGTCGATGTGGGGTGCGTCGGGAGGGTTCGGGGTGGTGTGCCATCTGGGTAGGGTCGGGGTGGTGGCGTCGGAAGGTGGGGTGCGTCGAGACGGTGGGGTCGCGGCGAGGGCAGGGTGACCTCATGTTACCTTGGTGACCCTGGTGACTTCGTGTGACCTTGTGACTTCGTGTTACCTTGTGACCCCCCATGCGACCTTAGTAACTCACATGACCTTGCTGACCCCACGTCACCTTTGACCCATTCTCAAATCGGTGTTTCCGGGAGTCGGTCGTGGTGGCATTCACGGGGAGGGGGTGGGTGGTTGGAGGGGGCAGGTTTGGGTCATCGGGGAAGGTGGGTGGGGCGGGTGTTTTTTGACCTTGTTGACCCGCGTGTGACCTTGGTGACCCCCCATGTCACCTTTTTGACCCCATTTGACCTTTGTGACCCTGCGTGACCCCTATGTTACCTTTGTGACCCTTTGGTGACCCTATGCGACCTCAGTGACCCCATGACCTTGGTGACCCCATGTGACCTCAGTGACCGCATGTGACCTTGTAACCCCATGTGAACCTTGGTGACCCCATTTCACCTTTTTGACCCCATGTGACCTTTGTGACCCATGTGACCCCATGTGACCTTTGTGACCCTATTCGACCTCAGTGAACCCATGTACCTTGTGACCCCATGTGACCTGCAGTGACCATTTGACCTTGGATAAATCCCCATGTGACCTTTGTTGACCCCATGCGACCTTAATAACCTCACATGACCTTGCTGACCCTCGCATCATCAGTTAGCCCATTCACAAATCGGTGTGCCGGGAGCGGTCGAGTGGCATTCAACGGGGAGGGGTTGGGTGTGTTTGGAGGGGGCAGGGTTGGGTCATCGGGAGAAGGGTGGGGTGGGGCGGGTGTGTGACCTTGGTGACCGTGTGTGCCCTTGGTGACCCCATGTCACCTTTTTGACCCCATGTGACCTTTGTACCCTGTGACCCCATGTGACCTTTGTGACCCTAGTGCGACCTCAGTGACCCCATGTGACCTTGGTGAACCCCCATGTGACCTCAGTGACCCATGTGCCTTGGTAACCCCATGTGACCTTGGTGACACCATGGAACCTTTTTGACCCAATGTGGACCTTTGTGACCCATGTGACCCCATGTGACCTTTGATGACCTATGCGACCTCAGTGACCCCATGTGACCTTGGTGAACCCCATGGACTCAGTTGACCCATGTGGACCTTGGTAACCCCATGTGACCTTTGTGACCCCATGCGACATTAGTAACCTCACATGGACCATTGCTGGACCTCGCCATCACTGTAGCCCCATTTCACAAAATCAGGACTTGGTGACGGGGAGAGCGGTCGGGTGGCATGCAACGGGAGTGGTGTGGTGTGTTGGAGGGGGCAGGGTTGGGTCATAGGGAGAAGGGGGGGTGGGGCGGGTGGTTGTGACTGGTGACCGTCGGGTGTGTGACCTTGGTTGACCCATGTCACCTTTTTGACCCCATGTGACCTTTGTTGCACCCATGTGACCCCATGTGACCTTTGTGACCTATGCGACCTCAGGGAACCCATGTGACTTGGTGGACACCATGTGACTCAGTGACCCATGTTGACCTTGGTAACCCCATGTGACCGTGGTGACCCATCTGACCTTTTTGACCCCATGTGATCTTTGCGACCTTAAAATGGTCAAATCTTTAATATTATTATTAAAAAATCATTTCAAAAAGAATACGGCGAAAAATACAATTAGCGTGCCGGTCGTAAATGGCGGGTAGAGGATGATTTGAGGGGGCTCAACCGGGGTGAAAACACAGGGCTTCACCGAAGTGAAAAAATGAAAGCCCAGGGAAATCCCCGTATCGCGGTGTGGAAAACAAGGTGCGCAAAATCAAAAAAGTCTTATCAATACGAAAAACACAATAGGCAAAAAGCAGCTAGCAAAAACTAGACCCATTCCATCATTACCAAATAAAGGACCGTTCTTAATTTTAAAGGGGGCCATTGCATCAGTTACCCATTAGCCATTTCCCTTCAGGGTCATTCCCGAACACCAGGGCTGCAAAGTAGCCACGGTCCTCACAACTCCAACAAACCACAGGGTTGCAGAATCACACGGGTGGTTGACCGCCTTGTTTTAAAAATATCACCCCGCAAAAGTCACCCTGCCCCCCAAAACAATCACTCAAAGTCACCCTGCAAAAAATATCACGCAAAGTACGCCATCATAAAAATACCCCACACAAAATCACCCCGCAAAAAAAATCACCCCGCACCCCGCAAATTAGTCACCTAGCAAAAAGTCCCCCGCAAAAAAATCACCCGCAAAAATCACCCCGCACCCCGCAAATAACCACCCCGCACCCCGCAAATTAGTCACCCCAAAAATAATCATCGCGCAAGTATCACCCTGACCCCGGCAAATTAGTTACCCTTACCCCCCGCACACCGCACCCCGAAATTTATTGACACTGGTTTAATAGCATTTTGGCTCCTTATTTCATTTGCAATTTCAATGTATATTCAACCGACAGTCGATATAACAGTTGATACGATCGGCCATTTTGAAAGTGGTCAGGCGGGTGAAACTGTGTACAAAATGCTATAGACTATTCCCAGGCGTAGTAATAGCGCCACCATTTTCGATGAGTCACATAATTATTTATGCAGTATGACGTTGACCGGTAATGACGTAGCGGCACAGCGCCAAGTACCAACGGCGACCCCCGAGTCACATATTTCATGCAGTATGCCTCCTCCACTTTGTTGATCAAGTGTCCTATTTAGGATCCCTGGAGTGGTGTGAAGAATTTATAACATTGGGTCTACATTCAAAGCCGACTAAACTACAGACGGCTTTCAGCTTTGAAAACAAAATAAAAACGATATTATTTTCTAACAGATATTCATCATCACCTTTATGAACTATTTTGAAGGGAATCAATGGCAAAAATAATGTTTTTGTATTTAAATTTTTATATTGAACACATTTCTAACTCGGCAATATACTAAATCTCAAACCATCAATTACACGGTGTACAATGAAACTCATAGATTCATGTCACAGGGCTACAAGTGAACCCTTGCAAAAATATAGGGCTAAATATAGGGCAAATAAAACAAGAATATAGGGAAAATATAGGGATAACACATAAATTATAGGGAAAATATAGGATTTTGTATGTATTTTTACTTGAACGTGGGTGCCTTTCCATTGTATATCAGCAGCAATTTTAATTCTTTAGAAAGACATGTGCAAACACTTGTGCTGTCTCTGGCAGTATTGACTATATTAGTGATACTCCCATGTTGTGTGTATAATTAAATGGGAAAAAGTGGGAATTTATGCTTTCTGAGTGTTAACCTATTGCTACTTGCATTTGTTTTGAGGAATCTGGGATTGTATTATTTCAAACCTGAAAATGTCAAGTCACTGAAGTTTTGAAGTTATTTTGACCCTGGAACCAAAATCCACAGCTCAGAGGTGGACATGGTGTTTGTGTGAAAATGACTTGGAATAAGTTGTCTAAAAGGTTTTACAATTATTCATTTTTGGAATACATTTGAAAAACTCACACTTACATAAAAAAAATTGTTGCATGCGATTCCTGCAATCATCTGATCTGGCAAGTGGCAACACCAAATTGTGTATTTTAGAAGTAGTTAATAGCCTCTGCTGTTTCCCTCTATTTTATCAACACATACTTTTATGTAACAACCACATCAATTTCAGTGCTTGAATCAATTGTACCACAAATGTATCATTACCAAAGGAAGTTGGATTTGAAAGTTTTCCTCAAAATGGTGTCAAAAGTTACATGGGGTCATTAAAGGTCATCTGTGTACGTGTACTCGAGTCCTTCGCATGTGGTTCTTTTAAGGAACGTGGTGGCATTTATAAATGTTAACAAAAAGAGGTCACAGGTCATGTATTGGGAGGTCATAAAGGTCAAATTGTACACTCTGTATATAATCTTGAATCTTGGACCGTGGTTCTTTTGAGAATGGTTGAGCACTGAGCATAGTATCGTTATTTGTCTGAGAAATTGCATTAGGAAGATATTTTACAAAACAGGGTCAAAGCTCATATGGGGATCATTAGAGGTCAATCTGTGTTTAAGCCCCTTATGAGTTTTGGGTTGATTTCTAAAAATTTGTTTTTTGCAAGCTTGATGTTCATAGTACCTTATTTGCACCAAAATGGCATTTTTTTTTTTTAAAATTTAACCATATATGTTAGGTAAAAGTAACATGGAGGGAGGTCATTAGAAATCAATTTATGTACACACCTGGCTAATCCTGTGCCAGTGATTTTGTTTTTTTTCTTTTTTACAAAGATATTGAAGTTAATGGTCAATGTGTATAAGCGTAAGCAGAACTTGTTTTGCAGTGAGGATGTTGAGATAGCAATCAAGGATTAAGAGTGGAACACATGATACAATTTCACAGATGTGACTTTGACCTTCAGATCTGAATCTCATACCAAATGTTGTGTTAGCTAATATGGTCTTTAAGTGGTGCAAGTGTCAAGTGTATTATTTTCTCCCAAACTGCCTTAAAACATTGGTTAAAAAGCCAGCAAGATTCTTTGGGGGGCTCGTGCCTCACAGCTGATTTGCAAGTCCATTTATTATGACAAAAACCGAATTATAAACAAAAATTATTGCCGGCGACACACTTTTGACAACTGATTCGAAGTCCACTAACTACATTTCCGTGTAAATAACAAATTTCATTGCGGGCAATATGTTTTTTCTTTAAAATGTAGTTCCACGTCTTTCAATGAGAATTGGCATATTTATAGAGGGCGCTATAACATACAAATCATGACCTTTCTAGGCCTATATGGCAAGATTCCCGCAATGGTGGATGTGTCGATTTTTGCAGAGATGATAGCTCTTGCATGTCCCTACTATCTCATTGCCAACCTGTGTCAACCACTGCTTAAATTGTTCTAAAAAAACACAGACAATTTGATGGGGTCAAACAGCTGTGGCCTGAGCCCCAGAAAATTCAAAAAATTTTAAGCAAATCCTGCATAAATGGGTAACTCTTTTTTTACTAAAATGACCCTATAAATGGGGAAAGGTGTCATGTCCTCAAGCTGCACACCCTCAAGAACCAATCTGAGTAGCCCCTTCCCCATGGAGAAGTCAATTTGCTTGTTGAGTAGTCTGATTTTACCAATTTCTGTTTAGGCACATCTGTCCTCTTTGTAAGAATATTAAGCTGAAAACGTGGGATCCTATGATTTCTGACAAAACAAATTTTCTTAACCACAAAGGGCTTGATGAAAGGTGACTATCTGTACAACCATGCTAATTAAGATTGGAGATTACAAAATTTTGTAGTGCTTGTTTTATAAGCACCTTGTACATTTGGACTCTGCAAAGCAATATTGATCAATTCTGTGAAAAAACAGTCAAAACATCAATCTTTGATTTCTGTGAAGAAAAAATATAGGGATATATAGGGATTTTGGAAGTTTATAGGGATTTATAGGGGAAGGGTAAAAAATATAGGAAAGATAGAAATATAGGGACGCTTGTAGCCCTGATTGTTAAAAAGTATGGAAACCAATACAGAAAACGATAAACAAAAACAAATTTATAAATGTTGCTGGAACTGAAGTTTTCTAAGACTCTGAAAACACCCAAATACACATGGGGAAGGAATATTTATGATTTGTGATATTATTTTGTAAATTAATTGGTATACCAAAAACGTGAGGTTTTTGGGGGTTTTAAAAGTAGTAAAAAAAAAAATTAAATAAAAAAACAATATGGGTTGGGACCAAGGTACACGGTCGGGCGGACTGGACAAACCAAACTTTTTTTTTGGCCTTATCAGAGGTCCTCTGCACCCCAAGGTCGTCCAGGCCTGGGTACACCCCAGTTACGAATCAGACACTAAAAAAGAACTGCAAGAAACAAAACAAACAAGCACAACATAATGCAAACTTGCAAACATTATGGCAAATATGTACACAATTTCCCACTTGCAAACACACAGAAACTCATTATGAGGGCAGAGTTTGGAGAGAAGACAAGACAATTCCCAGAGACTTATGCAGTTTTCTACCGAGCATAAGGCATCACCCGGTATTTATCGCCCGCTATTTTCCGAATTTTCATGGCCATATTTTACCGTTACAAGGAATGTTTCTACTGAGGATAAAAAAGCCGTATATGCGGTATTTTCGCCCATGAGTGGTATTTTATCAGGTGACGTCAGAATGCTTCAGGTCACTTGCAATGTGCAAAACTTTAACTCAACAGAACCAACCTAAAAATTTATCATGAGTGAAAAAGCTTGCCTGATTCATTTTCAGGAGCCAAAATGGCCATAGAATATGCTTGTTTTATAAAAGATTTGTAAAAAAGTTCATACTTGCCCAACCCTAGTTATATGCGAGTCTTATGTGGTTATCCCGAAAGGTCCGCCTGTAGCTTTAATTAGTAGCATAACCATAGTCATTTTCACACGGAGGCTGAAACTCCGGAGTTTTCAAAACTCTGGAGTGTCGATCGGGATTTTTGACCATGTGGACGCATTCAGGGTTTTACACTCCAGAGTTTTATCGAGGGTCTAGCAGGGTTTTATCCAAAAAAAACTTGAGGTGAAGCTCAACCTCCGATAACACTCCGGAGTGTTTTGGAGTGTCGTGCCGTGTGGACAGCTTTGGGGGATAGTGAGCGGAGGTGACCTAGCAAGTTCATCAATGTTGACAAATTTCTGTGTTTGAATATCACACGGGAAAGGCCACGACTTCCGGTATGTTGACTTCCGGTCTACACTCCGATATGAGAAGCGGAAGAGAATGGTCAGGGGGATGATTTCAGGGTTTTGGCCATCATGTGGACACAATTTGAGTGAAGTAAAATAATTGGATTAAATTTTTCACTTTCACCTCCGGAGTTTCAAACCCTTGCAGTTTTGTGACCGTGTGAACATGGCTCATGCTAGTTAAACTCATATCGAAGTTATATTCTCAACCAAAACTTTTTACCTATACAAAATTAACCAAAGGTCTAAAAAGCATGTGAAGAAAGCAAAATAATATTAAAATGCTAACTGCTGAAACATGTTGTTTATTGAGCATGCAGATAGTCATTTCACTTCTTCCGCGGGAGCAACCGTGACCCACCAGCTCTCATTTCGGTGTCTTGTTTGCGGCAAAATTTGTGCGTGGCACGTTTCTACTGCAGTCGTGGTCCGGTATGTTGAGACATCATCCACCTATTTAGGTGGATCACGGTGAGCGGCAAATGCGGAAGACGTTGAAGAAAATTTTGTGACCCGTCATGTTTGTACTGAAGGCCGTCACCCGGCATGAGCGGTATTTTCAGTATTTACCCTAATCTAATGTTTTTTGTTTATGGACACCTCATGAAAATATTTTGAAAATAGTTTTTAAATATCTTATTTTGGAAATTTAGTTTGAGAATGAGAAGGCTGAAATATTTAATTTTTGACAAAAAAAGTCATTTTGAAGATTAACTTCTTTTATTCAAGTACTAATCCTATATTTCTTCAAGAGAAATACATAGGATATGGGTTTCTGTCCAAAGTTATGATCAAATATTAAGTATACAGGGTGATTAATGTATATTATACAGGGTGATCCATGTATTATAAAGGGTTAATAGGCAATATTTAAAGTCACCCTGTATTTGCCATTTTGAGCAAAACGATACAAACCTGTATGTAACTTGACAGTGTACAAGGGGCCATTTCTTACTTATAGAAAGTGAAATTTGTATTCCCATAGCTACTAAACCCGTTTGACAAATTTATGAACTTCATACTAAACGCAAATATACATGGATCGGCGGCTATTGAGCACATAATGTCTTCAAGGTCTTGAATCCTAAGTACAGTGTATTGTTTTCATGAATCATATATATTCCTATAACCATTTAAATCATGCTTAGTTGTATACTATATCAACATTTCTTGTTTGTCTTGACATGTCTCAAAACTCATGTGACTCCATACAGGTCACCCAAATGCCGCAATTTCCCCCACCGGCTTCCCCCCCCCCCACCGGCTCCCCCACCGTATCCCCGGTACGTAGCTGAAGGTTTTCGACTGAAACTCTCATAAATATAATCCCAATGGGGCTGAAAATGGTTTTATCTAAAGAGCAGGCTTCTAGCAATAAATAGACATCAAATCTTTGAACAGAGTCAAATCATTATTAGTCTCCCATATAAATGAACCTTAATCTCAAATATCTCCAAAAACAAAGGGGGTTCCTTGATGGTATGGTTACATTTGCATCTGAATTTGAGTATTCGCTACACTGGTCTGTTCTGACATGGCTCAATGCACTTTCCAAGGACCAATACTCATCTTGAACTGGAAGTACACCATTTTCATTTGCACACCCGACAGAGCATGTCTAAACTCAAAGGGTTTGTTGAAACATTCAATAACAATTATTTATCTACCTTGAGTAGTTATAAACCTTGTTTTTCATAATTTGGGTTAAAAGCTTTATGTATAAAATAAAATTTTTAAGCAGAATGAAGCAAAATTCCAGCAGGAATCATACATTATGTCCATTTCCAAGTGGGCATGTTACAAGGCCAATTTCTTCACGGTAGTTACCATGCAGCTACCACAGAGTAGACACGGATTACCTACCCACTAGACGTACACTCACCGGCCAGAATTCCGTGTATTTTTGCTGCATAGACGGATAGTGTACACACACCAGCTCTCAGCACCATTGCGGAGTAGCTACGTGGTTACACTGGGTCTCAGCACGCGTGTTATTTCTCAAGGCCAATTTTGTTTTTTAGATATTTTTGGCATATATTTCAACTTTTTTTAAATGTGCGGAAATATGGGGGTTTTGATGATGCCCAATTTGAATTTCATAATGATTTTCCTAAAAGAACTATTTAAAAATGCTAAACAGAGAACAAGGGTATAGCGCCCCATTTCATCCACTATCAAAATGGCATCCTAGCAACCGTGTGGTAGCTGCGTATCTACTCCGGTACTGTCTACACCATATCCACTTTCTCTCCACCTAGTGGGCAACTACAGGGTAGCCATTGGGGTAGGTACAGCAGAGTAGCCACATCACTGTGTATCTAATAACTGTGTACTCTGCAAGCCCTGTCTTGCAGCTACTGCCTCGCAATTAGCCCAGTGTGTACTGTGCAGTAGCTGCCGCGGTAGACATGGTGAAGCTGCCGTATAGGCTTCCACGCAAGTAAGAAAACTGCCGTGTATAGTGTATTTTCCCAAGACCGATCTTCCAACCAAGTGACCAAGCCGTTCCATTTGCATGGAGAGGAGGCTACTTACCAAGGAAAAATATCAATAAAATTATTGGACTGAAAAAAGGCCACCACAAAAAATAATTATGTTAACCATATCCATTGTACGCTGACATTACATCCATGTTACATCAGATTGCCCCTGATTACATTTACCTTACTGTATCGTTGAAATGTATTACATAGACCCAATGTTATTTAACAGAAATCTTACCAAAAGCCTACAGACTAAAAAGGAAATCTTATTAATGCAGGAAGTTGAAAGAAAGTAAATAAAAAATAAATGTGGCCTCTGCAATGATGGTAACTAGCCACACTCCATTGATTTTAAAAGATTATAGCTTTGTGATTCCATTCACTTGCCGATTTCACAGGTCACGATTTTCAAAGCCTTTTCATTTCAACTAATACGCAAATGGTTTGATTCCCGGCTCTTTTAAATTGAACATTCAAAATAGCTGCTTCATTAATTCAAAAAGTATTCCGAATTGGTCAGTTGTAATAGGTTTGCACAGGGCAGCTTATACTTACTTACGTGACTGTATACCTGTTCAGATTATAAATGACCGAAGGTTGGACCAAAGTGATATCTTTGGACAACTGGCAAAAATATACCTGAAGACAGTACATCCTTACTTTTGATCATCATCCCTACCCATCCCAGCACCAAAGATCGCTCTTCAGAAAACGTACTATAGACAAAAAGACATTAATATATATGTCATATATTGTATGATGATTGGATATTAAAGTTTTTTAACATTAACATCAATATTAACATTTTTCTGACATGCCCACTGTGTTATAACTTATACAGAATTGCCTAGTGTGGAAAAAGTTGATAATTGTTTGAACTAAGCATACTTAAAGTGACAGATTTTTTTGAGGATACAAATTTCTCTAAAATTGCACTGGAATGGTTGTAGACCACCTACCGAGAACGTTTCTAAGGTTTATTAAACAAACAAGTAGAAAAAAACCCGCAAACCTTGTTTTGAGCTTGCCTGCTATCGTAATCATCCCCATAGGAAACCATGCTTTGAATTTCTGTCATGCACGACAGAAAATACTAAATCATCTTATTACAGGGCGTATTCGGCTTATTCATTTCAGGTATAATCTAATAAATTGGTAAGCATTCCAAATATGCAAAAAAACGGGGGTTCAACAAAAATCGGGGCCGTTTCTTTCTGGAAATGTCCTCATGTCTCTTTAAGCATACCCCCATTTGTACTGGGCTTGTTGGGCTTACTCCAATCACGTCAATCTAATTGAACATTCACAATATTGTTTCGTGTATGCTTTTAAATAACCAATAGAGTAAAAAATGAAGTTTGGAATTACATTGTCGTTTTGAAAAAATGAACAGGATCCGAGGGCCCCTACAGAGGGCACTGTTTCCTTTTTGTCCATTTGTTTTTCCATTATTAAGGAGGTAATTAAACAACAACAACAACACAACATCAACATCAACATCAACATCAACATCATCATCATCATCATCATCAACATCACACATCAATCATCATCATCAACATTAACATCAACATCATCATCACATCATCATCAGCATCAACATCATCAACACAACATCATCATCATCATGGCTCATCGCTAGTTAAACTCATATCGAAGTTATATCTCACCAAAACTTGCTTTACCTATACAAAATTAACCAAAGGTCTAAAAAGCTGTGAAGAAAGCAAAATAATATTAAAATGCTAACTGTTGAAACATGTTGTTTTTGAGGCATGCAGATATCATTTTCAACTTCTTCCAGCGGGAGCACACCGTGACCCACCATCTCTCAATTTTCCGTGTTTGCGGCAAATTTTGTTGCGTGGCCTGTTTCTACTGCAGTCGTGGTCCAGTATTTTGAGACATCATCCACCTATTTAGATGGATTACGGTGACGCAAATGCTAAGACTGTACAGAAATTTTGTGGACCCCGTCTGTTTGTACTGAATGCCGTCACCACGCAGGCGGTAATTTCATTATTTACCCTAATCTAATGTTTTTTTGTTATGGACACACCTCATGAAAATATTTTTGAAAATAGTTTTTAAATCGTTATTTTGTAAATTTAGTTTGAGAATGAAGAAGGCTGAAAAATATTTAATTTTTGACAAAAAAAGTCATTTTGAAGATTAACTTCTTTTAATTTCAAGCAGTACTAATCCTAATATTTCTTCAAGAGTAAATACATAGGATATGGTTTCTGTCCAAAGTTAATGTCTTGGGCCATGTCTTGTTTCGAAGAGGATCATAATGTCTGCATGCTTCCATCTTCTGGCATTTTGAATTCTGTCATGCATGTACAGAAAATCTAAATCATCTTATTACAGGGCGTTTCAACAACAACCACAACAACATCAATCATCAACATCATCATCAACATCATCATCAACAATCATCTCACATCATCACATCACATCACATACAACACATCATCAACTCATCATCAACATCATCATCATCATCATGGCTCATGCTAGTTAAACTCATATCGAAGTTATATTCTCAACCAAAACTTTTTACCTATACAAAATTCAAGTTTTCTCCAAGCACTGTGATCATTTGCCAATGCAGTGATGTTTGCTGGCTGTAAATAATGGTCAACGTCCCCTACGAGGTTCTGGATGTAGGATACATAGCTTTTCCTCTGACGCCCAGGTCTCCTCTTGCCATGTCTTGGTTCGAAGAGAGCATATCGTCTGCATGGCTCATCTTCTGGCATTTGGAGAATGTGGCCAAGGAACCGTAGTTGATGTTGCCTTACAGTGTTGATGAGAGGCTGGGTGTTGGTCATAAGATGGATTTGTGCATTACTTACACAGTCAAGACATTTGATGTTCAGCATTATTCTGTAGCATGAAGTTGCAAATGCATTTATCTTGTTCTCCATGTCAGCAGATAGTATCCATGAATCACATCCATACAGGAGTACAGTCACACAGGAGGCGTTAAAAATCTTAACGTTGGTGGCAATTGAGATGGATGAGCTTTTCCAGATCTTTTCAAGCTTCCAGAAGGCAGTCCATGCAAGAGCTTTTCACCTAGTAAAGTCACTGGTGCTGGTGGCCATCATGGATCCAAGATCACATGTTTTATCGGCTGGTTGTAAACCCTCCAGAGGTGTTTGGGCATTGCAGTTGATGGTCATATATTCAGTCTTTGATACACTGATGGTAAGGCCCAATTGTTCTGCAACCGCACCTGTTCTAGTGAGTTGAGCCTGTGCATTTGGTATTGATGACTCAAGCAAGGCAATATCGTCTGCAAAATCCAAATCATTTAAGGCTACCACTGGGTGTCTCTGTGACTGACGAGGATGTGTGACTACACCAGACGTGATGTCATCTGTTGCCATCTTCATCAGGTAATCAATGAGTATGATAAACAGGAACGGGGCAAGAACATCCCCTTGCAACACTCCAGTGTTGACTTGGAAAGAATCAGCGATGTTGCCATCCACCATAACAGCACTCTTAGAGTTGTCGTAAAGGACCCTGATGGCATTGACTATGACTTCAGGTATACCATAGTGACGCAAGACTGCAAACATAATGCTTCTTTTGATGGAGTCGAATGCCTTCTTGAAGTCAATGAATGTGATGGTAAGAGGGAGCTGGTAATTCCCGAATGCTTCAATAATCCTTCGCAGGATGTGAATTTGCTGTGAACAGCTTCTGCCAGGACGAAAGCCAGCTTGGTTGTTTCTTAACAAGGGATCGACATGTCGATCCCCCCATGTCGATTAAAATACATTAACATTTAAAATCACCAATGGGGTCCAATTTCATTTGTATGAAGTTTAAAATATAAAATTGAAACAAACATTTAGGTCAAAGGCCAGGCAAAAGAACAGGGGTGACCACAATACAAATATGGCTGTCCGCTCCTGTTGCAAATTGCTATTGCGAAATTTTCGGCAATTTGGTTCAATTCTTGTGACTATTTCAAAATTTTTCTTAAAATATAATTTAAAGTTGTTTGATGATGAATACCCTTCGTGAAAGAAATAAACAACTTCACAAAGATTAAAGAGTTCAAAATTTGTGAGTGATGGTACGTGTTTGAATTTTAGAGTTGAAAGATTTGTGCATTATCCAAACCCTAAATTCCAGGTATTTTCAGCTTCTGAATGAGTGGGAATATACTTGGCTCTATAACTCTCAGTACAGCATAAACAAGTAGATTAGTTAATTTTGCAGAATTTATGGACCCACCAAATTTCGAGATCAGAAATGTATTATTAGGAAATTACTTCATGTATGGACATGCATTTCTGCTTCAAGGGAGTGTTTACAGTGCTTTTACACTATGATCTATGAGCTGATCACCTTCCTACATGGTCATTTTGAGACGACTCAAGGTATGAGCTGTTTTTAATTTATCAAGGCATTGGGTTATGACGTTGTTTTGTGGGAGAGCGTGTCTAGTGGTTGGGGTGCTTGCCTGGTCGGCAAATATACCAACCAAAATGCCGGGTTCGAATCCCGTGGGGTCACTTGCTGGGATTTACTCAGGTGCTCATTCTGGATGTTAATCTGTATACGAGCTATTGATTAAAACAGATAACCGCTCTCCTCCCATGGTTCAACTTGGGAATTGTGCAATGAATCATGAAAGCTCCCGTCCTTCGGGAGGGGAACTTTTCCCCGTCGGTCCCCGTTCAGGAGTCACACTGTACCGTATCATCGCAGTCATGTCGAATAAGAGTAGGGTGTAACCCCCTGACTGTTTCCCAATCCGCCCAGTCTAAAAAAAACGCGGGCCATGTTAGAGCGTCCGTATCATAGAACCCGCCCGGATCGCTGAACGCGTTGAATAAATCCTGACACCACCACACGCATTACGATGACATGTGGACACACGCTAAGAAGAAGTTATGACGTCTCGTAGGCCGTCAAGGTCAGAAATACTTCAAAAACACAAACCAAATGACCGGGTGGGCACAAGTGTCTAAAATTTTATTAATATAACAGATTTTAAATTATTGGTATGGTTCAAGATTTGGTATTCCAAAACAGTATGATAGAATCAAAATTACACACTTACACACACAAGTAAGTTTCTACTTAATTTGTCAACAAGAATGTCCACTGAGGGCCAATGAAGCGTTGCAGTTCAATGATATTTCCTCACAGCGCAGACGCCAAAATGACAGCTCACCAGTTCATCAACTCCTCAGGTAATAATTCCAAGGGACTCTTCTCAGTCCTGAAGGTCATCCTTGTGCCACCAGTTCAAGACGCGGGCCTTTCCCTCGTGACCCTATGTTCGACAATAATAAAATCCCGGTATTATACCACCATCAGTCTGTCGCTATGTCCCATATAGGACCAAACTGAATCCGGGTTGAGTCCAAAAACTGAAGCTCTTTGGGGCGGAAAAGGGCCGACAGCAACATGTAGCTATCGAGCTCCGGCGGCAGCCAAAACTGTTAAGCCTGGCACTAGATGTAGAACTCAAATCTACCATTATTGTAGAGAGTAAAACTTGCTATAATTATAACTGTATAGCGCCAGAGCGCTAGTTTAGCGCGTGATTACAAACGGCTTGCATCAGTTCCTTCAGGCACAAGTAACTATTTAACTTCTCACAGCTAATTCCCCTTTCTAACAATAACTAACATACAACCCATTCATCATGCATAAACAGACCTAAACCCAATCAGATTTCACAAATTAATCATCTATAAATCACTTTTCCATATATAACTTTATGGGGAAATTCCCTGATCTTACAATGTTTTGATCTCAACCATAAACAAGTTGACTCGGTTTCTAAGTTTAGCATTCTTGGGGAATTCCCCACTTCCCTTATTGTGCAATCTAAACAGGTGCACTTGGCAAAAACAAACTAGGGGTATTCCCCTTTCTCTCTTTTATAGTAAACAAAGTACTTTTCCCGTGAGAAATATTTTCTCAAATAAAATTGAGAAAATAATATTTCTAAAAGTTTAATCAGAAAAATGGAGGCTATATAACACTATTGAAATCAGGAAATCCTTTGATCCCAATAAATATACAAATTACCTCATTATTGTACTTAAGATATTATTAAAGTACACAGCCTGCATCAATTTTGAACAATTGAAAACTTGCTATCTCAAACACAGAAATAACAGTGGGTGGTATCAAATTCATTTAATAAATTTATTAATTCGAATAAATGAATTTGTCCTTTGGCCATGGGTGCCACCAACAGAGCATACATACAAATGAATAGGACAACTTTTTTTTTAGAATTATGAACTATGCTACCTGGCGAATTTATTTGCACAATTGTATAGGATTCCAAAATATGCTATATGTTATGAAAACATAATGAGAAAAGTAGGGAGGTCTTTTGGAGAGTTTAAATGTGGCGAAATGTTACCTTCACAGCACCGCATTGGATGGATTGCATTTGGCAAACGCTGTGATGTAGCGTGTTGTAGTGATTAGTGCAATTATATTTCTTTCACACCCCGCGTGTCCTTGTTGCGCAAGCAGCTGCATGTCATCGCTGATGCTGCAAAAGCGCACACACATATCTGTGTCACGTCTTATGTTAACAGTTTGCATTTTCTCCATGTTCAATTGTATGACTGGTTGGTTTAACAGCAATAATAATGCAAAAACCAATTGATTGAAGAAAACATGCCTTTAAAAAGATCCCTGCATTCCTAATACACACAAAGTCTCCCGATGACCCCTGTTAATTTTTCATTGGATAAAATGGTCTTACAGAAAAATGACCATAAAATCAAAACCCCTGAATCAATTTAGTCCAAACTTAACTAGGGTAAGGATTGAACTTTCCTCCACATATTTTTGCAGTTTCAAGACTGCAAGAATTGTTTTTGTGTTTTTATTTTTTTGAATCCCCTAATTTTTACATTAAATAATTTTTCCCAGCCTAAATGAAAGGTGCTTTTAAGCTTGAACTCCAGGGATGTGTATATAAACAAAATACCTAAAATTTCATGTTGGGTTTTTTGAATCAAGTGTTTAATTCTTTAGAAAAATATTTTAGGGAAAAATAATTTAGGGAAATTTAAAAACATGTTATTTCAGAAAGAAACACTCAATCTGCAAAAATCTAAGGGGAGAATTTTCTAAATTTGATTTCCTTTCATATGACCTTATTCATCACCAAGGGAGTTGTAGTTTCTTCTAGGAAAAATATGAAAGTGGGTACTTCAGTATTTCTAGAAATACTTAAACAAAAAAGTGTTGTTGTGACCACCTGTTCTTTGTTTTTGATGACACACAGAAAAATAAACAATTGTATGGATTTTTTATATTCTTTAACCATTAAAAACACACACCAATCTTATAACTCATCAATTACTTGAGAAACAATTGAAATAAAATATGTAGTTTTTTACAAAATTGCCCCATTTTGGTCCATTGTCTATACTGCCAAAATCAGTCCCTGTACAAAGTCTATGGGAATTTGAAAACACATTAGGCGACATATCTCAAAAACACCTTTTGGACAAAATTAAAATTTGGCACGTTTCTTTCACCAATACTAAAGTTTCAAGCCAATTTCAACAAGATCTGGGCATGAAGCCGTAGCCGATAATCCTACCTTAAGAAAGAGATATTTGAGTCAAAGTGATAGCATGTGGCATCAGTTGTTGTTTTCACTCGCCATATCACTTCTTTTGAAGCGAATGGACCAGCTCCGCCATATGCTGGGGGGGGGGGGTTCGCTACACCTCCTCTACAGCATGTCTGTACATTGCCAACATTGAATAATGCTTGTACCCCTGGGTAGAGAGGAGTAATGAGGTAAAGTGCCTTACTCAAAGGCAAAGCACATTGGTCACAGCGGGGCTCAAACTCGCAACCTTTGGCGTGTGGGTCGAGTTTTTGCTTTACCAACTGGACCACATGTGCCCTCACACTCTGAACCTACTAGAACAAATGGAATATACCATATATTTTGTAACTCAAGTCATACCTAGTGCTCTTGGTTATCCTTGTTGGTAGCTTTTGTGGATTCATCCATCATGACCTCTCTTTCACCGTTTTCTTCATCCTGGACTCTTCCTGCATTAAAAATCAGGGAATTTATTTTGATAAAGCAGACAACTGGAATTTGTCCTGGAAAATCTGTCGCTGAAAGCCCAACCCAATTTAATTACTCTGCAACTGATATTCATTTTGTGCCACTGATTTTATTGAATTTCGTCCAATTACTCTAATGTCTTTTAAACATGCTATTTCTGCTCATGTCTTGTTTAAGTCCTTTCACCTGGAAATTATGCAAATATGTGAAATGTACCAATTTTTGTGTTAAATAAGGAAAAAAAAAAATACTGTCAATTTTGAGACTAAAAATATGTTTACAGTTTGTTTGAAAATCAGCAATCCCCTACATAAAAATACCCTACCCTACACAGTAAAAAAAAAATGTATAGATCTTGTAATTGGTAATTATCTGTAATTGCAAGAAGAAAACCAGGGAAACTGATTACAGGCGAAGTCCTGGGAATCTCCTATTTTTACGGAAATTGCTGTTAATTCACAGGCATTTAACCAGAAAATATGCTGACGGGAAAAGCCCCGTAATGTGAAAAAACTTTGCCCATGCATATTCCCAAAATGCCACTAAACGTAACGTTCAATTGTCTGTATCTGATCATTTGTTGGGCTTTGCCCTTGTTTGCATAGTTTTCTTCTTCTTGCAACAAGCAGGGGGTGCATCACCACCTACATATCTACACCCTTCCTAACATAAAGGGTACTTTTTGAATAATTAATTAGATATGGTCTGGCAGGTGGTAAAAATCATTAGAATTAAACACTATTTCATTAATGAACACCCAACAAAATATGAAAGAGAAGATTCTTAAAATCAAAATTATAAAAGACTAAATCGCTTTTTTTTCTATTCAGTGGTCATCATCACGTAGGACAAATGTATCAATGGATTGACGAAGAATCAATGTAACGTTGAAATACAATGACACAAAAGTGAACATCAGTTACAGAATTATTATTAAATTGGTTTTACATTTCTGGGATGTCACATTTGTAAGATGTTTCCATCTTCTAAAAGCAAGTACACAAGTGTGAAAATTAACTGGGAAACCTATATTAAGAAGTATAAATAGTTCAAAATTTACACTGATTTAGGACTAGTTCTTAGTTGAATCAGAAATATTTGGAATGAAATAGCAAATTTTGAGTGAACTCTTATATCAAGTCAAAATTTGTAATTTTTAAGTATGTTTTCATGAGACAGTCCACATCATACTCCCTGTACAAAATATCTTCAATAATGCCTACTTCCTGACACAAGGTAAGAAAAATCTGTAAATTCTAAGTTGAATGTTATACCGTTGTTTAGAGGGTGACAGTTAAAGGTGCTTGTTCCGATTTATGTCTATTGTGTTCTCTACTTGATATGAGAGCCTGGCACTTGCACATACTCCCCGCCAAGTACCGTGGGAAACAAACTTGCGGTTTTGATGGTAGAAGCAATAATGCATTTTGCAAAGCCCTATTCAATACTGCTCTAGTATTGATGGTTAACCAATAAAACAGCAGTTTTTGTTTAAATCTTGGGAATGAAATGGATTTGAAGGCTTAAATTTCAGGACGACAATGAGAATACGGCCTTTCATCTGATATCAAAATTCCTCCTACCTCTGGGTAAACCAGGGGGTCCCAACATTGTTAATGTTTCGGAAGTAACAAAGATGTTAACAAAGTTTTTTCATGGCTTTTGTTGTTAATAATTGAGAAACTGACTAATTCTGCATTGCAACAAGATATTCATTCTATTTATAAGGAGATATAAATAGGGTTCTTTGGTGACACAAAATTGTGCTTAAAGACACCATCAGTGATTTATCCAAAAGAGTCCAAGTATTTGAAATTTGCAGGAATAGTTTACAAGTGAAGAATAAGCCTGTAGAATTCTCATAACTTACTTTTTCCAACTGAAGAATTGACAGAAAAGGAAGAAAACGGCAGTGTTCAAAGATACGAATCTCCATTGAATTACGTGTTGAAGTTAAGTGTCCATTCGGACACTAATGACTAAAATATCCGATTTTGTCCTTATTAGGTTGCTTGTGGTCCTATCATTGTAGGGTTTAGTAGGATACCTATACTTGTTACAGACATGCAAAAATCTGATCTTTGATGATTTATTCGATTTTCTGATTTAGCAAATCACTGATAGTGCCTTTAATATACTGTATTATACTATTTAGGTTGCAAGCAAACTAACAATTTGTTGTAAAAACTGCAATCCACATAGACTCCCTGTACAAAATTTCTTGAACAAGGGAGTTCCTGGAACAAAACTTTTTAGGAAAGATTAACAAGTATAAAATGCTTACAGCTGCAAATACACTGTCATTTCGGAGGTGACAAAGATGTTAAAAATTTGTTTTCATGACCTGTATTGATAAATAACATAGCTGGTTCTAATTTTTTATTTTTGTGATCCAGGATACGATCCCAGCCCATGCGGGAGGTGCTGCTTGTGGACTCTGGATGGATGCAGGGGCAGAGCAGTCCAGGGTGGAAGCCACCAGAAAATATGTTTCCTGACAAATTTGACATAATTTTGACCCTGGTACAATTTGAAGATACAAAATTCTTAATTTTTTAGACCCCAGGGTGTGTGTGCTCCCTCCACTTCCCCCTGGATATTCTCATGACATTGGTCTTAAATCCGCTAGACTATAAAACAAAGTTTCTGCACTCACATTTTTTTTGCCTTCCTGCTTTATTTTTTCCTCCCAAAAATCAAAGGCCAAGCTAGCCAGAAATCTCCAGAAAAAATGCATCCCTAGAATAACTTGAACTATACCTTTTTCTGTAGCTTTTTGCATCTGCTGGATTTGCGCTGCTAGTGACATTTTGTCCCGCTGCAATAATCTCTTAAGATTGGGTGCTGCCATCCTTGGTGTTGGCCTTCCTGTTACATTCTTCTTGTACCCTGGTACCCCTGGCAATCCTTTCCCATCTGTTAATACCATCATGAAGTACTGTAGCAATTTTGTAAAAAACAAGTTGAGGCTGAATAAATAGAAAGATCCACTCAGATTGGCTAAAACTGCATACATGTACAAATAATTCAGGTTTTTGAAAAACATTAAAATATAAGGGTGAGTGAGTATTAAGATTTAAAGACAACTCAACACAATTGTGTCATATCGTGTCATTATGATAACATACAAACATTTTACAAGACAAACTTTCAAAGCATGAAAAGTTACACTTCAGTAAATTGCAATAACAACATAAAAAGACAGTTAAAAATATTTAAACAAATCAGCCTCCTTCAGGAAATTTATCACATGAAGAGGCCTTATATCTTGAATATTTTCAAAACTGGGATGTTATAATATTTTTACGTATAAGCCCATTTTGCATTCCAAGTAGTACATGTGTTTCATAGAAAGAGCACAATCACAAGTAACACACCAAGGGACTGGCTCACCTCTAAGCAATTAAACCTGAACCACTCGTAGCTCCAACAGTTGGTTGCATTTGCATGCACTTTATTATTAATCCCACAGTATTTGCCACTTGCTTCTGATGTAACTATTAACAGAAACCTTGAAATCTTGTGTTCATATTAAGGGCTTCTTTTGCCAATACATCAACCTTTTCATTGCCTTGAATACCAATGTGGCTTGGAATCTAAGCTAAGACAACATATTTTTGCAAATAAGACAAATTGAAGAATACTTCCAACAGTTCAGCAATATAGGGATGGCAACACTCTCTGCCTTTCAAACACATAGTGAATCAGTAAATACAGTGTTATAGCTACGCCGGTTGGGGTTGCCAGCACAGACTCAATTTGACCAGCAGTAAGCTTAAAATTTGCTCTAACCGACCGGCACAAAATCTCAATAGAGTACATGAAATCGCAATATTAGCTTATGATCGATGGGATTTCCGACTACCGGTACTCAATTTACCCGGCACTCAATTTGGCCTGACTATAACCCTCAGTAAATAAATAGATGCATTATCAATATCATTATCATTATGCATTATGCAATAGATGCATAAAAAAATAGATGCATTATCAGGTAACCAAATTTGACGTTGATCACACTGACTTAAGCTGTTGCAGTAGTCATGTCCGAAACCTTGGACCCATCCATATAAATAGCAATGGGAACTTTTATTATGCCAAGTAGCTCATACTACATTTATGACAACTTCTACTGGAACAGCCTTTGAACCTTTGAATTTTTTGCGTTAGACCAAAGAACAAGAGCAATCATCATAAATACTAAAGGTAATGTAGAGGGGGAGCAAAGGCCTGATTTGGGTTTCTTTTTTTTTAGGGGGGGGGGGCATCTCTGCTGTCACAACAATTCATATGTACCAAAATGTTCCTGAAAGCCTGTACATATCAGAAATCAATCTATTCATTAATTAATATGCCCTTTAGTTGGGAAATGTCAGACCAAGGAGAGGACCCTGTTTGAAAGCCTCATTCTAATATGATAAAATCAGAATAAAACAAAAAATATCAATGGTGACACAGTTTTGACAAATAATTGGGATTATTTATTCCACTGACTACATCCTGTGTAAATTTTATGAAATTTCATTGCGGGCAAATATGATTTTTCTTTAAAATTTAGTTTTACATGTCTTTCTATGGAGAATTGGCATGTAGAGGGTGGTATAGCTCTTGCATGTACCAACTTATATTAGTTGTCAAAACTATGTCGCCAGTGCTTAAAGGAGAACCTGTTCTAAGAATAATTTATATAATATACGCTATAAAATAATGATTGAACACAGATCGAGTGGTTTCATGGATAAACAGAATTATACTAACCATAAAAATGAATTTAAAAGATTTTGTCTGACCATGCGCTATTTGAAATTCGCGCTTGTGCATATGGGATATGAATACGTGTTATGCGATACGGACGGCACAGTAGCGTCATACACCTTCACCAGTGACGCTTTCATAATGTGTATTTCCTATGGCATGTATGACACAAACGTGCCGGCCATATCGCATAACACGTTAAACACTAGCGCGGTTTTTAAATAGCGCATGGTCAGACTAGATGGTTTGAAGTCATTTTTATGGTTAAAATAATTTCGTTTTTCGATGAAACCACTGTATATGCGGTCAATAATTATTTTATGGAATATATTGTATAATATTATTCGTTGTACGGGTTCTCCTTTAAAGAGACACTGGCACATTTGAAAAATAGTGCGCCCTCAAGATTTTTCAAAATCGATATTTTTGCATGGTTGTGAAGCTTTTATATACAAAAGCCCTCACCCGAAATGATTAAGACCAAATCAACTTCCTTATGGGTAAACAGAACGATTTTATAATTTAACGTCGCCGGCGAAATCATCATCAAGGAAGAGAAAACACATCAAACCAAACAGATAAGAGCGGCCAAATAAAACTTGTGAAAAAGATGACATTTTAAATGGCATTTGAAGTGTTGGGAGTGTGGGGACACTGTAGAACTCTTTGGAAGCGAATTCCAAACAGCAGAAGTGGAAAAATGAAATGAGCGTTCACCAGTAGATTTAAGGTTGACCTGTGGAAGTTTCAATAACTTTTCAGATGATTAGTATAGTCAATATCAGCTCCCCGTGACCACAACACCATGAATAAGGTTTCTCTGTTGAGAAAAAAATCATGAAGCATGATTTTTAAAAGGTATTTTTGACTCGGACCGGAAGTGATCCCTTAATGACCTTTGACCCCCACGCCGAGCACATGTTTGTAAAGGGTCTGAAACTGCTTCATATACACGAGTCACATGACATGATCATGCAACGTTTCCTATAGCAGACATGAATTTTTTAAATTAAGACCAGAAGTTCTCCTTTAATGACCTTTGACCCCCATGCCGAGCACATATTTAGTGAAGGGTCTCAGGCTGCTTCATATGCATTAGTCATGTGACCATACTACCTCGCATATAGCAGATATGAATTTTTGAAGATTTTTCACATTCAGACCGAAAGTGCCAGTTAATGACCCCAGATTGACCTATCGACCCATAACTTTTGTGAAGGGTCTCAAGCTGATTCATATGCATGAGTCAGGTTATCATGCAATTTAATCTGCCATTTTTGGGGGCCATTTTGAAAATGGCTGCAAAAAATATGTTCCGCCCTCTCGAGGTACACCCCTGCTCAATTTTTTATTTATACCCTAGTGATGCCAAATCAACAGAGAAACCTTATTCGCGGTGTTGTGGTCACGGGGGAGCTGATATTGACTTACTGGATGAACTGAGTGAAAGTGATGGTTAGTAAGTGCAAAGTACAGATGACAAATATAATGGCCAAGGTACCTTGACTTGAGTTTTTCAAAGTGATTTAAAAGTTATGATCTATGGTTTTAGTGCAATGGGCACTTAACAGTTCAAGACCATCCGGGGGAAAAATTTACAGTGAATAATAAATATACAAAATGAGTGTGTAACAACACCCAATGGGGGTAAAAACAATTTATTTAATACATATAATTAAAAAACCAAGTTTCAAAAGGACAAACCTTTCTTTATCACGGTAAAAGCGAGCAGCTCTATACTTTGCTCATCACCAAATAGGCAAGACTCTTATAGAATGCGGGCGCAACTGCAAGTAACACTACCACAGCAGACATGTGCATGATGTACACGCGGCGCAAGCTTGTGGCAAGAGGCGCTTGTGTAAATCAGAATTACTTTCACGAGCGGATAACAAAGCCGAATAATTTTTGCCCATTAGGTGATGAACAACATATAGTACTTATGTGCAATATAGAGACCTGCTCTAAACTTCAAAGTACAAAGTAAATTAATCGATGCGCTGCGCAGCATTATCGCGCCTTACTACAAAACGTGCTTATGCACTCTTAGGCGCAGTCCAAATCACGCGTTGATGTACAAACAAAACAAAACTCTTACACTGATACACAAAATACTGGTCATATAAGCCGACAAATACCAGGCATTCCTTGCGAGACTTGTGTGGGAGTTTGATTACTTTGCACTTCTAGGTTTATAGAGTATAGTAGTGAAGTGAAGTAAAAGCCACAGAAGATGTAGAGAAACAATAACAAAGGAAATCTAAATAACTAACGAGTTCAATTTACAGATTTTGTTCAAACTGGTTGTAAATTGTTCATTTTGTCACACTTTATAAAACCGAACCCCTAAAACTACAATTTTCACTGCTTTGATTTTGGTAAACTTATGTTGTTATCTTAATACTAATAGTTGAAAAAAATGTATTCTGTCACAATTAGTTGTCGGGTAGAGTCACTATTCATCGTAATAATCATTGGTGTAATATTTTCAAAGGCCATTCTGGTGAGTCCTTGGTGAAGATATATCATGAGTTTAGACTGAGAAAGAACTCTTTTTAACGAATCAGCTGTATCAATCATTGTCATCCCTTTTGATACTCTTATAGAAGATTTCATGCTAGGCTAATTTCATGAATGTCTTGATGAATATCAACTGTGATTCGTTCCACACTTTGTCCACTTTGCTTGTTTAAGTACAAGAATTTCAATAAATAATGGTGTGACTCAAAATAATTGCAACAGAAATTTTGGGGCTGTTATACTTAGAAATGATGAGAGAATAACATATCAAAAGTCTAAAGTACGAGTACAAGACTGTATTGCATGGGTGAAAGTTTTGTACAAGGGGTAAAAAAATAAACGTATAATTATACTGAATCTCTATACTAACATTTTTGGCCATGGTCCTAAGGATTAAAAAAGTACTAGTTTTGCCCTGTGTGCTATAGTTTATTTGCTGATGTAATGCACGTTAGTATTTATTGGTTACTGGTTCACGCTTGGCTTGTGCACCTGATCCGAATTATGATTTGCCATAGGATTTGCTGTTGGAATCAATGTGATCAGTGGCCTCAAACCAAGTTTAGTAGTGAACCAGTTGACCCTGCAACGTCCGTATTCTACATGCTCTACATCAGCGAATAGTTATAGGGCAATAAAGGTTCAAGTAATTCCTGGAAGTAAATTTTCAGAATGCTCGACTTTCAAAATGGTCCCAAAGTCTTCATATAGTCCCAAAGGACCAGGGATCTATAATACTTGCACTTCATGTCACCATTTGGTTATGTATTTAGAGGTCAAAATGTAAACAATGGTCTACATATCTATGGGGTCATTAATGCTTACCATCTAATTTACATACTAAATGGAACAAATTCAGGGTGCAAATTTGCATGTTATGTTCTAGGATTATGGACCCCAGACAAACTCCTCGAGACTAGTTTCGTCAAAATCAGAGCCCCAGGAGACCTTGAACCATTATGAGCCAATAATCTCAATAATGATCGAGATAGGCCAAACTATAACTTTTTTTTATAATCCTATGACCGAGAATAAGTGCGTAGGTTGAAAACAATTAGATCTTGTACTTTTTGACCCTGTCACAAAATTTTACCCCCTATTTTTTACACCGTTCCCCGATGTTGATTTTTTCTAGACTTTTGACAAAATTTATTATTCTGTGGTAATTTAGAAGTATGATAAACACATTAAAAAAATTTGTTTTCGTTGCAATTTTTTAGGGGGGGGATTTTTTTTAAAAAAAAAAAACCAATTTTCTTGTACTTGTTCAGTGTTCGTATTCTGTCTCTGACTGGAAATATACAGGACACTCCATTTGAGGGGGAAAGGGCATCTGGGGACAAATTTAGTGCCTACATGTTACCCTTGCTCGTGCCACTAGTACGTATGCTCGTCGAACAGTGCATTAAATTGGTTTTCCCCATTTGATAATGCTTAATCACGGCTCTTGAAAATTCAAAACTGAATTGAAAATTTCACGAGTTTCTTGTTACCCGCCGGGGATTCTTCCATTTGAGTCAGTGTACGGCTTGGACTCTCTGAACTGGATGACCTGTTAAACAAATGACACAAAAGTGGTTAAATTTGATATCAACACTATATCATACAGTACAGGTAAAAAGGCCCAGGTTATAATTCTGACATTCAGGGAATGGAGTGATTTAGGCACACAAAATCACAGTATTATAGTGTGAAGGGAACACTATTTAAATGGATCCATCACAGTAAAAACAGACCGCTTGCTGTATGGACAGCAAAATATAGTCCAGAGCTGTCCCCCCCATACCGTGCATCCCCAAGGATCCTCAAACTTGACCAGGGTTGTATCCTATATGGCTAGTGAACAGGAAATGAGTACCTTTAAAAAAATTGGGATTCATAGCCTAGATGAAATCAACAGTTTAAAAATTGTAAATTTTTTCATATTTTTTTCTGACTTTCATAGCCCAGATAGCATATTTGTTATTCGCCTTATTTAGTTCGAAATATATTTCTCATTGACTTATGTACAAACAATAGAAAGTTTAAAGTGATTTTCTAATTTATGATTTTAGTGGTTTTTTGGGCTTGTAGGGGTGGGCAAATGACCACCTTTTTTTCAAAAGGAGGTGGGTTCGAAGCCATTTTGGTTGCTGAAACAAAGCAGGAAGTGACTTTTGGACTAAGCTGATGATGAGGTTGGTAAATGGCCTTTTAAATTTTGACATGAAATCCAATAGGGATATTTTACATATCAGACAAAAACAAAAAAGAACTATCTTAGCCATTGATTTTACATACAAATTCCTCAAAAGGTGCATTATGCTGCAAATTTCATCAAAAGGTGCATTATAGCTAAACACTTCAAGAAAAAAAAAACAGTCATTCTCAAGGACAGAAAACTATTTGTTAACCAAATTAATTTTCCGTTGAGGCAGGGCATACATAGGATAACCAAAACCTGATCAGATCTTATGGGTTTACTGGATCTGAAAGAAAGATTTTAATAACATGTCAAACATTCCAATTGTATGGCGGGTTTTCATACCAGAAGTGATGCTACACTATGAGCAGGTAAAAATCTTTCAGTTCCCTTGGCACCCGGATCCCTCAACTCAACATAAAAAAGTGGTAACCAGAGAGTCTAAAATTTCGCGGAAAAGGGGTATAGTTTTTGCTGTCATCGCGGGACCGCGAAATCAGGAAAAAAAAATACATCGGTCCCTCGGACGCTTGTCGTCTGCCGTCGCGGTGTGTGAATGATAGGCCTAACATCACTTTGACATTGATATGTGACCTTTGACCTATACACAAATGAGGATTGCAAGTAAAACTCCTTAAACAAGTTTAGTTCAAATTGAACTTCAACTTTTCAAATGAGGTCAATTTACATTTTTGACCTAATTTTACAACTTGACCTCACATGACCTTGGACCCTGGTTGGGACCTTGGACATCATCAACAAATGATGGATCACACTGTGCACTATGACTCAAGTTTGGTTCCATTGAACTTCAACTTTTACATGAGATTCCATTTGACATTTTCATGCTTAGTTTACAATTGACCTCAATGACCTTTGACCTCGGAATGTGACCTTTGACCAATTAACAAATGGGGGATGTCATGGTTGCCACTGTGACCCAAGTTTGGTTTAATCCATCAAAGTATGCGGGATATTACAAGCAAATGTGAACCCTTTTTCACAAAAACAACAGGAACATCAACAACACAAAAGACATCAACAACAACTACAGTGGACAAAGTGACACCTATGTGTCTCCGCCTGAGGGCAGGCGACACAAAAAGGGGGTATTCTGAGCATCCGTCTCGAGAAATTTAAAAACAAGGGGTATTTACAGAATTAGTCATGCATCGGTTGTTTTTGTACCATAAACGCTTCAAGGGGAAATTGCTTACTTTGTTGCAATTTCATTTAAAATCAAGATTACAGGTATTGTAATTAATCCCAATTAAAGACCAGGATATCTGGGGACACGGAGTAATGTGATACTTGTATGTTTTTGTTAGTAATCTATTATGTTTAAATTATAAGATCATTGAAAGGGTGTCTGAAAATTCTTTTGTTCATTGAAAAGCTTGAAATAGGGGGTATTTTTAACCCTAATTTTATCATCGATTTTGCAAAAGAAGGGGGATAAAATAAATGAAAAATCATGAAAGGGGTGGTTTTGAAAAATTGAAGAACTTCATGGTTACTACTTATTTAGTTGAGTTGAGGGACCCGTCCTTGGCACAGTTCGGTACCTTCCCATTTACCAGTGTATTTAGAAATATTACCTCTGGTTTGGGGCATGATATATGATACCCAGACCAACACATAATTATGAACCAAGTTAGCCCAATTGCCTAAATTGAAAATATTTTAACCAAAAACTGTGCAAAATATAGAGTTTTGTTTTTCGTGGGCATTTTGTGAGAAGTTACAAGCTACAGTATGAAATTTTCATGGTTTTCCCCTTCAACCTTTACCAACACAAACTATGAAGGCGTGAGTGTATCAAATGTACATATGGCCCAATTTGCATAATGTTGCAAAAAAAAAATGGGCATTTAATTTGAGATTTTTATTAAGTTTGCATTTTTGTGGGAAGGTTTAAAAAGCTAATCTGTAATTTTCATGTTTCTTCTTCAAACCTGTACAAAACACAATTTGTAATAATGAGTGAAAAAATATATTTTCATGACCTAACTTACTATTTTCTCAAAATGTATATTTATAAGGCTGTTAAAGGAGAACCTGTATTCAGGAATAACTAACCTAATATGTAAGCTATAAAAAACAAATTATTCAACACATATGGAGTGGTTTATGAGAAAACGGAATATTCTAACCATAAAACGAATTAAAAGCATTTGGTCTGACCATGCGATATTTGAAATTAGCGCTTACTGTATTAGGGGTCTTCATGAAAAATGTCCCAATACATTTTTGATATGTGTGATCACAAAATTGTTTATCTTAATTAGACCAAAACAGTTCTTATAATGATAATGAGTTAAACTTGTGGACTAAATCAAAGGCTTTCATATGCAAACAAACTGGTGCACAGATTTATAACATTTTCGTTAATTTTCACTGAATACATGGTGTCCGGTGTTAAATATAGGGACATTTTTGTGACAGGAAGGAAACACTCAGAATTAAGTTTGTAAATGCCAAGAAAATGGTTGTTACTTCATTTTATTGATATATAGGCCAAGAGCATTAGTATAAACCTGGAAATAGCTGATTAAACAAGCTGAATTTTTCAGGATAGGCCAGGAATATGGTAGAATAAACATACTAAAAAGTCCCAAAATCCCCTGGAGCTCCTCCAAAATCCAAGATGCGTCCAAAATGGCGCCGTTTTCTATTTTTATCATAACTTTCCAACCAAACAAGTTGGAACTACAAACAAGGTCTATATATAGTTTTAAGGCACAGAGAATCTGAAAAAGTCCATTATTTGAGTACTTAAAAACTCACAAATGTCCTAAACTAAGATGGCGACAAAATGGCGCCATTTTATGATTGTATCACAAACCCTTGGCAATATCTTGTTTTAGACCCTCAGGGGTCTAAAACCTTTTCGGTGTGCCAGTTAAACCAAAAGGCGCGTAATTGGTACTAGGAAAAGGAAAAACATTATCAAAATAACGGCCAGTTGATGTATTGCAACCCAATCGGCCCAGGGAATCGTTTCCATCACAAGACCTTAAATTAAGATGATTATAGCGAGTCGGAAATGCATTCTATATTATATCATCCTGGTTTCGACCCCTAACAATATACTCCATGAGGGGTTAAAAACAAGATAGATAGCGAGTCGGAAATGCTATTCTCTATTATGATCATCTGGTTAGACCCCTAACATATACTCCATGAGGGGTTTAAAAACAAAGATGATATGTATAGCGAGTCGGACAATGGACTATTATCTATTATATCATCCTGGTTAGACCCTACAAATTATCAATGAGGGGTTTAATACAAGGATGATATAGCGAGTCGGCTAGTGCGATTCTCTATTATATCATCGGTTTAAGACCCCTATTAATGTACTCAAAGAGGGGTTAAAAACAAGAATGATGATTATAGCGAGTCGGAAATGCTATTCTCTATTATATCTCCTGGTTAGACCCCTACTGATTTACTCCATCACAGGCAAAAAAACAAGCGTTTACTAATGAACAATCCAGAAATGAAACCCCTAAATCTTTTTGCGCATGATTTCCAAGGTGAAAACAGAGCTGACGGTCTTGGATTTGCTGAGTTTGAAGTGTCATCGGGGATGAATTGGCGTACAGGGATTAGTTTTCTGCAACACCATGTATAAGGCCTCAGAAGATCAGCAGATTCCAGTGTAGTATCATGCCGTAGGATACTGTGAATAATCTCTCTTTGGCATTTGGAGATGAAATGTTGAAAAGGACTGGATGCCAGGGATAGAACCTTGTGGGACACCGATCCGAAGTTTGCGCTTTCTACTGCATTACCCACTTGATGCTCGGACGAAAGATCTGTCTTGGATGAACTTGACAAGCTGACGTCAGGGAAGGCTTTGAGTAACTTGAGATAGAGACCCTCGATGCAGACTGTATACATACGCAGCATTTAGATCTATGAAGAATGAAGAGCTAGGTAGCCCAAGCCATAACAGTATGTAGAAACTAAATGAATTCTATAGTTTTACGATGTCAAGCTGAAAATTTCAGAATGTTGAGTTTGTTAAAGGGATTGGGGGGACATGTGCATATGTAAATATCTGTAGTAGATAATCGTAGGCGCCCGATACACCAACTGACAAGTTAGTGCCCGGACCGATGACAATTTAACTGACAGATCATTGAATATCTTGATATGTTGTCTGATTTTGGCCTTATGAAAGTTGATGGACTTGGTAAGTTTTCAAAGGCTGCAATTTTGCTTCCGACTTTTCAACGGGCATGGTCCAACCTCTTTCATGGATTTCTGTCGTAGAAGTGTGTGAATGGAAATAGATTTCATGCACTGGCGGTGCATGGACTAATCTTTCTCCAATTCTGTATTTGTTTGCCTTGCCTAGGAACCCTAGGGAAAGTATTCCTGTTGATATCCGAAAATGCTGATTATTTATATCAATTCAAGTCATTATGTAAGCAGATTTTTTCTTATTAACTGAGTTTATCCGCTTGGCTTACTCATATGCAAGTATTTTATGCTATATTTGTGTTGCATGTATATCTTTATTCGGCACAGGAAAGAAATCCACATCATTGTGTTTGGGCTGTGTAGCCCAAATTTCTTTCCTGAGTTACTTATTTGCCTCATGCCTTTTAATGAGTAACTAAAATATAAATATTATTATTATAATTATAGCTAGAGTGTGTAATATTAACGTGTCTGTGTCTGCTTCTGTCGGCTTACGGAATTGAGGAGTTTAAAGGGGTACTTGTTTCCGGTTTTGTCTAAGTGTTTCTACTTTAATTATGTTAGAGCCTTGAATTGTACACACTGACCATCAAGTGCCATGGGACACAAACAGCTTGCGGTTTTGCGGCTAGATGCGAATGAGAAAAAAAAACGGTCTTTCATTTGATCTCCAAATTTATACTCCTTAAGGGTAAATCAGGGGCCGGTCCCAAAAGAATGATTGGTTACGGTTAACTTTTGATACACCCCTCAGCTATGTGTGAGTGCATTCTGGTACTGTTAAAAAGCTAAGGGCACTTTAAAAGTCTATAATTGTGATTTTCGTCTATGCAACCTATGAAGGTGTACTCATTCACAGATGCCCAAAGCGGGCCTGCTCCGTAGATGGAGCACAAAGGATAAAAAAGGAGAAGAGAAGAGGCAAGCTCTGAAGGCCTATTCTTTATATCGGGCATAGGTAAAAATCAGGATGGTGACAATATAGACTAGATGGACAATTACTTTAGATGGTGCGGGGGCATGGACTATTACGCTGTATTTTTCGGACCACTTCAAGAGGGGGAGACAAAAATCCAGTGTTGAAAAAGTAATTAAAACATTCTAAAATCTAATAACCGTTTTCTTTGCCTAATTAAAAGATCTCCGTCCTTCTCAGTCTCTTGAAAATGAATAAAAAATGTCACCTCATTTTATTTTCCCCATATCAGTGACCAATGGATACATATTGAAACAGATAGGACGATTTTTTGGAAAGCTGGCCTAGCAAAACACCAATTATTCGGCAGTTTTCTCATTTATTAGTTGTAAAATGACGGGCACTGTGTTCAATTTCCAATCTCTAATGTAAAAATGAAGCATAGTTAACATGTTATTGCAACATTGTCATTCGTTATTCATCATTCTAATTACATATATTTGTCACGGCCATGTGCAATGGCTGCCAAAAGTTGCAGCTGGGGAAAGCTGGCTGAAGTCTGAGGGATTCCCTGGTCAGGCGGACACCAGATAATAGCATGAACCCTTAGGAGTTTTGGCCTGTTCTTAATATTTTTTAGATTCCCTGTACATTAAATCATTATTCTAATATGATTTTGGTGGTATAAAAAGTTGGATAAAAGATAACAAATGGTTGTCTTTTTGGTTAGCTATTAGTTTCGGGCACTCTAGACAAATGTTTTTATTAGATTCTTATGCCTAAAACATACAGTTCATGTTACCTCGTATGTATCGGCGTACGCGATTGGTCAATACGCATCACATGACCATGTATAAATCCATCCCCGTTTATACATTGGCTGCCGTGACGAACGCCAAAAGCGGTAAAAAATCATGTAATTTCAGCTAAGTTGATATGTAATGATTTAATTTTTTTAAGTAATATTTAGTAAAATATGTACGGTATACATGAACGGGGTTCAGTCATAGTATTTTGGGTATGAACGTTGTTTATGCTCTCGGCAGCCCTCGGGCCATAAACAATCGTTCATACCCACAATACTATGAATGAACCCCTAATTTAGACACTATTTGTATTGCTAATTTGCATATGAAGTTATGATACAATTAGAAAATGGGGCGTGCTGGCAATTTTTTACGCCATCTTAATTTCGGGTACTTGTAAGTTTTGAACTCTAAATATTGACTTCATTGCATTCCTCCTTGTGCCTTAAAACATAATGTACGGACACTTTATTTGTATTCCAACTTGTCTGTTGCAAAGAGACGATAAAAAGTTGAAATGTGGCCATGTTTACGCCATCTTGATTTTTGGGTACTTGTAATTTTGAACTCTCAAAAAAATGACTCATTGCATTCCTTGTCCCTTAAAACATATGTTGGACCTTTATTTGTAGTTCCAACTGTCTGGTTGCAAAGATACTATAAATTTGAAAATGGGCGGCCATTTTGGACGCCATCATTGAATTTGTGTAGAGAGCTCCAGGAGGATTTGGATTTTTTTTTTTTTTTTTTTTTTTTTTTTTTTTTTTTTTTTTTTAATGCTTATATTTAACAAAGAATATTCCTAGACCTATTTCCAGGTTTTAGCATATATGATCTAATGCTCTTGGACAATAGGTGGGCGAAATATAGGTAAACGAAGTGCATCAATGATGCAGAAACCCATCAATTGGGATGGTTATGGATGCAAGTTTTTTTGGGTCATAGGGTCATGTAGGGGTCATTACAAGTCATTAGAAATATTGCCCATGGGTCTTGGCCATTGGTTATCTTGAGCAAGTTTGGTGGCTATATAACTCAACTTGGAAGAATGTTTTGATGTTGGGGTCAAAGGTCAATTAGGTCTTGGAGGTCAAAAGGGCATATGGGGGGCCATAAGTGGGCATTTTGTTCATCCATAAGAGTTCATAGGACCGGGTGTTTTCTTTAATAGTATTTACTAGGGGGTCCCCTTGGATTTGGCAATCACCTGTGTTTTGCGATCAACTGGATTGAATGACTCTCATGTTTTGCGGTTCATTTGACCTTGAATGACCCCGGATGTCCTTGTCATGAGCTTTAAAAATTTTCATCACAACGCCGCCCCGCCCACCAAGTTAGTTTCACCTGGATACTAAAGTTTACCTACCCCATTTGACCTCCTTGATCTTGAATGACCCTGGATGACCTTGTTAAGACCTTAAAGATTTTTGGCATCAAGTTTTCATGTCCTACACCAACACCAATGTTACCCCCATTGACCTTTGATCTTGAATGACCCCTAATTACCCACTAGCTTAGCATACCTGCTAGATGAGTATACTGGAAGTATTTTCTCCTAATTAGCGCCCCAGTGCTTCATATCCATCGTAAAGCTGGTTATGAAGCACGTCCAAGATACCCAATAATGGCCCTACATACCTTGACCCCAAAATCACCCCGTTCGAAAACTGACCACACACTTGTACGGCGAAACGCTAAGCCACATACCAACTCATATCCATCGTCAAAGCACGGCCAAGATAACCGATAACGACCCCTGGATGTACCTTTGAATCCAAAATGGCCCCCTCGAAAACTTGACCAACAAAACTCGTAACGTTGAAACTACCACCCACATCAAAACTCATATCCAT
>JAMKCH010067322.1:0-108057 GCA_023653785.1 Ophioderma brevispina | reverse complement strand
TTAAACTGGTGATACTTTGTTCGTATTGTATCACAGGATCAAAAAATGTTTTATTTTGGTTGGGGGACTAATTACATAGCAAAATGTAGCCAGGGTCTACCTGGTCTATGGGGGGTAACCAAAAACTTTCCATGGGTGTCGCAATGGTGATATAACCAAATTCAGTTAAAATGCGTTTTCTGGTTCGGATGACACAAGGAATCATTTGACATCACTTTCGACAACATCGAAGCAATTACGCCAGGTGACCTTGAACCAGTATGGGGTATACCGCTTTATAAAGATCGGAACCTATGCAAATATATACTTTTTTCTCATCCTTATAAGAGACGAACGCGTTAGTGTACATTAAAACCACATTTGACTCGATTAGTAAATTTCCTTTAATAACATTTCCACCTTGCGAGAAGGGGCCTCAGTCTGAAAATTTTGTACCCCATCATTTCGGACAGTTTAGGCCCTATTGAAACCAGAACAGTAAAATATTTGCATGAATGACACACCAAAACCACACGTATAATCATAAATTGACAATCATTGAATTAAAAGATCACTATAAAACAACCATTATTTGTAATTAATATCTAGAAAATGCATCAGTACCCTACAGGAGTGATTTAATTGGTCATTTGGCACAGTTTATTTAAAGTTACTAACAGTGATTAATGGGGCGGTTACTTCGTGTGTGGTATTATGATATTTTAGTGTGGCATGGTTTATCAGGAAATAGTTCCCGGAGGTTTTGTGCCTAAATTTTTTATGTTTTTGAATAAATAGGGACCCAGATTATCAGAAAATGATGTGCGTTCAAATTTTGCAGACTCATTGCTTTTTTAAAAACAAAATCTTAAAAAGTCCCAAGAAATGCAATAGAATTTATGTGGTTGTGTCAAGTCTACGAGGGACAAGAAAGCATTAAATATTGGTTGGTGATGGACATATTTGTGGTACCATTGACTTCAGAGAGTAATAGAAACATTCCAGGTGCCGAGGTGTAAATCATCATGACCACTGACTGAAATCAATAGTTTAATTAATGATGTCACTGCGTAGTGTTTCTTTTTTCTGGCCCTGTTTATGGAATGTAATGTCATAAGATTGGGGTAGGTTACACTGTTAAAAAAATGTCAGTAAATTTACGGAAATTCGGCAGCCAGTTTTCCAGGCATTTTTAGGGTAAATTACAGAAAGTTCCGTCAACGGAACTTTGACAGTAATTTTACAGAAATGTGTCTCATATATGTATTTTACAGAATTTTCCGTAATTTAAAATTGGAACCAAAAAAAAAAATCCGGAAATATTGCTGCCAGAAATTTTGAAATATTTCCGTAAATTAAACATTTTTAAGCGATTTTTATGTTTTTTGTTTTATTTGTATTGTTTTCTAAACAGATTTTCCGTAAATTTACGGAAATCTGTTTTTTAATTACGGAAATTTTTAACAGTGTATATTCATCTCATTTCCGGGGACCTTACAACATTCGTCACCTGAAAAGTGTTACAAATGAAAATTAACCATGGCCGTGGGGATGTTCGCCATTCTGCAGTGGACTGAAATAGCTGATCATAATATAAAGGAGGGTAGCATAGCTGAACAATATGACTTGTGCGTTTAAAAAAAGGGAAAAACGTGGATGAAGGGGTTTACTTTCGTAAATAAACTCGCATTAAAGGTCCATGCGTCCGATTGCAAATAGCCTAGTCCCCAGAACTCCCAATTTCCGGAGGTGGTCAATATTTGGTGTCTAAAAAAGCTACTATTTTTCTCATTTACCCTGTGAAATCTTAGGGCCAAAAAGGTCTTTGGTTTGGAGTTATGAACGAAACTGTGCCCCAATTTGGTCGAACCAAGTATGAATTTTACACACAGTACTCTATCGGGCTTATAAAATCACGTTTTAAGTCTCACATGGAAACGGATTGAAATATCAGCGCTAAACTTTACAGAGGGGGGTTTTGGGGTAAGGTCATTAATCAAGATGAGAAACTTTAATTAAATCGGGCAATCCCCCTTTAATTCATTTCTGGTTATTTAAAGCAACACAAACCAAAAGGGAATATCAAAGGTATGCGTTAAGGTTAGCTGATTACGCAACAAAAGCGAAGAGTAAGATGTACTCTTGAGAGGCCCAGCTTCATGAGCATCTAAAATATATTGATTTTGGGGGTCGTATACTGTGTCTGTGTGTATTACTTACGGAACAGTCCAGGCACCATTTCTATTTGCCTATATCTCGTTCAACTAGCTGTAACTTTCCGTCGAATATCCACGCTGATAGCAGGTTTAAGGAATGTGTAAGTAGCTAGGATCGGAAACACAAACAGAAAGACGAGTAAGTTTCCAGGACGACCCACGTTGATACTAGGTCGAAGGACCTTTCGATTTCATATCCAAAGAGATAAAACCACACACCCACACACCTGATACACTCCTACATATATACAAAAACTTGAGAACAGAGTAGTCATCATTCTACATAAAATGCACAAGCACATTAATATGAGAAACCGCAGATAAGGGTGTGTGTGTGCGGTGTGTGAGTTGGGTGTGTGTGTGGTGGGTGTTGCGTGTGTGTTGTGTGTGTGTGTGCGGTGTGCTCGTGCGTGTGTTTGTTGTGTGTGTGTGTGTGGTGATGTGTAAGTGTCTATTGTAGATATATAATTCCGAGGAACAAAACACAAAAGAAAATTTTTCGAAAACAAAGTCCTGGAAGGACAACAAAGAATCCTCGGAACAATGGGGATATTCGTGTTTGGCTTGAGACAGAGGGACGCGGTTCCTTTGAAGTCCTCGGAAGTATGTAATTAAATGTGGTATATGTGTGCGCGGCGTCTCTTCTCTCTTCTCTATTTGTACGAATTGCCAAATTAATGTACATTTAAGTGTATCTGGGAGTGTTTAGGTACTTGTGGACTGTACCTTTTTGCCTTGTGTGTGCATAGAGGAATATGAGAGGCAGTTAGTGAATCGCTGACGTCCCAAGGTATTTGTATAACACATTTTCACAAGGAGACAATCATGTTGTCCCCCCCCGAGTCGTGCTACAAAAGCTATAGTAACTTACAAGCGGTGTAATTTTTGTCGATCGATGGGGGTTAATTGGTAACCATTTGATGCCGAATAACCATAAGTGGGGGGGTGGTGGTAGTTTTGGTGGATAAGCCCAGGTGAATGGTATTACGGGATGATAAGTGTTAGTTGTAGTATAAATAGTTTTACTTGTGCACTGTTAAAATGTTCTTAAAAATACGGCGTTTTGACTGTCAAAACGTGCAAATAACTGTAAAAAGGGACTCGAAACGTGCAAATAACTGTTAAAAACGTCATTTTTAACTGTTGTGAGTCCCAGCTGCCAGTCAAAACGCCGTTGTTTTAATGAACATTTTTACAGTGTGTACCATCATTATCCGTAATAGAAATTGTAGAAGTATCTGTGGCGTCAACGTTTACATCCGGCCTAACAGACACTGTGAACCGTTCTGTGTCCTCCACAAGTTTGTCATTATATATGTCAACGGCAAGCATTGCACTGATCTGGTCAGGCATGAATTGCACTGGAAAGTGATGAAGACTGGCGTAATCAGACGATCCAACGGCAGTGCTATCCGAGGTTGATACATCTGAAGAAAGAGCATGAAACCGTAATTACAAATTCAATGAGTTTCTGTTGTTCACTTAGGGAGGGATGGCTCATACTTAATCGCCGGTTGAACGGCAATCCATGGCAGTTGAACCGTTCCGTTGTTTGGAACAATATTAACCTGTTCCAACCGAAAAGAATTGGGAAAAGGGTAAACGCGATTTGAAGCTGTCTCTTAACGTTTGAGTTTCGCTATGTCGAATAATCATTGATACACTAAATATCTTCATAAAAATACGTCGGTCAGTGTTAACGTTACGACCTTGTATCATTTTTCTGATCAAATAGTATTACCTAGATCATCTATGCAGGCATTTATTGCCCAATAAACCGCTTTTTAATAATCCTTTAATATTTTTAAAATCCTTGCGTTGCTGCACCATCTCCATCGTGAAATGTTCCCTTACATTCTGTCAGCGTATGCAGGGGCATACCCATGACATTTGTATAATTTTATAATAACATTGGCAGTAGTTTACTTACATGCCTGTGTCTGTCGGCTCAAATTGCCTGATCTGAGTATGTTCAAATCTAACGTTACATCAGATTCTTGTACTGTGTATGCTGCTATGTCAAAGGAATATGAAACTACAAATAAAATGAAAAATGTGTTTAAACAAAGAAATGAAAATATACACAAGTCTCGCAATATAATGCAATATAATTGAACTAGACAATACTTTGCACTGTTATTTACTAGAACGTTGTTCATGTATATACACCTGGCACAAAAAAGGTATTTCGGCATGTTTTTCGATCAGTACTCTGCCAGAGTCAGATCATTTTGAAAGTTTTTCGAAATATACATTTTGTTGCTTATGGTTTGCTCTTTCATTTAACACCTCGCTTGTAAAATACCGTGCAAAAATGGATGAGATAGAGTGCCCGAAGGACGCAAACCCCCCCCCAAACCAAAAGTTGCAGTTTTTGGATTTTTCAATGCGTCTCTGTTGGTTCAAACGACATAATACGTGGGTATTGATTATTACACAAGAGGTTTCCGACTGAAGTAGCGAGAAAGCCTACTTGCATAGGATTGTGGTCCGCGTGTCGTGTCCCAGTACAGCAATGCCCATTGAAAAATCCAAAAAAACTGATGCCAACTTTTGGTTTGGGGGTTTTGCGTCTTATGGACGTTCTATCTCAGCCATTTCGTCACGCTTTTTTACAAGCAGGTATTAAATGAAGAGCAAGCATAAGCAACAAAATGTATAGTTTCGAAAAACTTTCAAAATGGTCTGGCTTGGGCACAATCTGCGATCGAAAATCATGCCGAGATACTTTTTGTGCAAGGTATATATCTTATATATATGTGTTGTGTGTGTGTGTGTGTGTGTGGGTGAGTGTGGAGTGTGTGTGTGTGTGTGTGTGTGTTTCGATCAGTCTTCTGTCAAAGTCGAGATATATTTTGAAAGGTTTTCGAAATATACATTTTGTTGCTAGGTCTTGCGCTTTCATTTAACAACTCTCGCTTGTTTAAAAAAGCGCGCACATATGGCTGCAATAGAACGTTCGAAATACGCAAAAAAAACCAAAACCAAAAGTTGCATTGGCAACCAAAAATGATATTTTGACAACTTTGAAAATTATCGAACTTGGGCACAATACTAATCGGAAACCCTGCCGAGAGTACTTCGTCATGTGAGTGCAACAATTCCGTATCTGCATATTTGTCATTTTGCAGGAACGCTGTTTTGTGCCAACCATTTCTTTGTTTGCTATTGTTTATTAATGTTTTTTCTTTCATTAAAGTTTCTAGTGTGATTGAGACTGGTACCATAGCTTAAAGTTGGTGTTTTTACCTATATTTACAAAATCAAGCAAGAACTCAATTTACACAAAAATGTCAGTTACGACTTTGTTGCCCTCAACATGACGGACTTTTGTGCCAAATTGTCGCTAAAGAACTTTTGTGGATGGGACCGAACCATAGACCCTCCGTTTAGATCTCGTGGTGGCGCAAGGGATGTTCCGTGACTTGTGACCACGCCCCCCCCCCCCCCCACACACCCACACACGGAGCCTGAAAGGAAACAAATGTGGAAACCACACTTCCCCCGATTTAGGGAAAGAATTGATCCCCTCTCCCCCAAGGCAATGTTGAGCCGAGTCATGTGTCAGCAGCCTCGCAAGTCCCCAACATTAGTGATGGGGGAGGATATGGTAAAGGGGAAGCTCGGCTTCTATGAGAATGATTACCCGATCCGATTTAGTTGGGAACAAGGGATCGTGCTTCTTCTCTTCTTGCGTATGAGGAGCAATAAATGTGTTGTAAACTTTGGGAGCCAGCTCGCTGTTGATTTGTTGGGGTTTGAGATATCTGTATCCACGGGCGGACGAAATTAAGGTAGGGCACTCATTGAGAATGTGATCCGCAGTCTGTGATGGAGACCACATTGGCAGGCTGGCGATGTCCTCAGCCCCCCATCGGTACATATTGCTATTGAAGCGACCGACTCCTGTTGCTAATCCGGTTTATTGACCCATTCCTTGCGTGGAGATTGCCCTGCCAGGTGGTAGTTCTTCTGGTGTAATAGAGAGGTGATCTGGTCTTGGAATGCTTAGCCAGGCAGTATTCCAATGTCTGGAAGATGTTGAATGGGAACTGGAGAGTTTAGCACATGTCGGCAGAAAGGGTCGGCGAGAGCTCAGTCTCTGTCTACCGATTTGTGTGATTCTTTACAGTGTTAAATATGCAGCGTGCTGGTTGTCCAGCAGGGCCTTATTCACTAGTTTTGTGCGAGTGGTGTTCCCTCCGAAGTGCTGCATGTGCAACATTGCCCTGAAACACTGGTAAAGAATTCGATGGAGTGGTGGGCCGGAGGCAGCCAGTTATGGTTCTCAAGTTCGCGGTGTTAGAGCTGTTGCACCATGCTGGGGGCCGCATATTCAGCATGGCTGTAGACCAGAGCCACGGCAGTGGGGCGTAGGGTCGTTGGGCTAGCTGGCACCCAATGAAGATCTGGCAGCAAGTCCTCACAGGAGGTTATTCCTCGAAGATACCTTGGCGCATACGGACCTCGAGGTGCTGCGGTAAGTAAGTCTGGCCGTCAAGCTTCACTCCCAAGTAGGTTGGTGTAAGATTGTAAATGGCCGAGGCGCTCCATTGAGGTTGATTTGAAGCTGGCGATGAGCCGCTCTGGTGTTTAGGTGGGAAGCAGTAGCGGTGGTCTTGGCTTCGCTCAACTTCAGCCTCCAGGTCTTGAGATATGGCTGCAATAGGTCATGTCTATAGACAGTGTGCTTTCTACTTCTGGCCAATTGATCGTCGCTAGCCATATTGTCTAGATGTTGTTTGAGGTATATCGCTGATATACAAGTTGAACCGCGTAGGAGGCAATACAGATCCTTGTGGTACAACCGTTCCTCAGACGACGCAGACAACTACTGCCCATCACTGGTCTTGAGAATAAATCTAACGGTTTTGCAGCTGTTCCCTATAATTGTACAAGGTGACGATCCGGGATGGTCCTGAGAAGCTTAGTGTCAGGCCCTTGGTGCCACACGGTGTCGTATGTTGCAGTAAGGTCCACCAGATGACGCCTGCCTTACGGAGCTTTTCAAAGCTTTCCTCAATATCATTTGTGAGTTTTAAATCGGGTGGACAGTGCTCCGGCCACGGCGCAAATCCTGCTTGTTCGTCAGGCAGATGGTTCGATACGGGCGCCAGCCGGGCCAGGATCATCCTCTCAAGGAGTTTGAGGAGACCCATAGTTAGTGATATTTGGGCGGTAGTTCTTAGGGTGGTCGAAAGGCTTGTTTGGTTTGGGGAGTGCGATGATAGTAGCCTCTCCTCCAGATCTTGGGTAAGGAAGGTTGGTAGGCAACAGTGTAGAACTTCGGAGCCAATCTAACAGACATCGTGGGCCGCATTGCCTCAGGAACTATGATGGATGTTATCGGGCCATGGGCCGTTCCACTCTTTAGTTGGATAATAGCAGAGGTAAGCTATCTAGTGAGAAGGATGTTGAAAAGTGGACCCGTCACGCCGGGGGCTCGACGGAGTTGGGTGACTCTTTTTGACAGAGCGAGTGTGCATCCTTATCAATGTTTTGAAACGAACATTTGCCGAGGAGTTATCAGCAATTGAGTTGGCAGTCACTGGACATTTCGATGGTTTGGAAATTATGCAGGTGAGGCGGTTTATGTCTTCCAGGCCTTCCTGCTGAGGGGTGAAGTCGATCCTTGGACCGTCTATCCCAGTCTCGCGGCGTTTCCTAGCCAAGCAGTTGTCAGGTCTGAAGCCATTGGATGAAGCTTTTACCCGGGGTCAGAATTCAGGAAGTCATGTAAAGAGTATTCACATTCTCATCCCAGGATGGGATCTAACTGCGACGGCAGCCACGTGGTATGGTCTTTCTTTGCTATATAATAAAGAGTGAACAGGCTGTGTAGGAGTTGTCCAGGTGGGAGGAGGTTGGTGTCGGGAGGTTGGGTACTCTGAATCCACCAGGTTCTTGAACTGGTCCAGTTCGGGCCTTGCGTAAGTTCCACCTTTTCACTGGCTTTGTTGGTATAGGCTTAACAAGGCTCTCTGGAGCGATTCAGTGATGGTCTGTGTTGGGACTTCGGAAAGCGGTCGAGAACAGTACGGGAATGGGTATGGTGTCCATGTTTGAAAAGCGAGGTCAGGCTTGGGAGAGTATTCCACCTTCCGGAGTGGAAGGTGTCTGGTTGCTTGAATGGGGTCGTGCAATAGTTGAACACCGGATTTAGAGCCCAGTCCTTAGGGTAGCTCTATCAGGGTTGGTTTTCCTGTAACCACAGTAATGCTAGACTGTTAACGTCGCCGGCATAAATGCAAGTGCACCATAAGTTGGTAGAGAGTATGCTTGAAATCCGATGGTTAGGTGGCTTGTAGATATTGGTGACATGAACACCCGCAATTTTGGAGTTGCCCATTCCAGGGTGGAGTCTGCAGGTGAGGGTTGCAATTTGTTTCCATGGGATGAGTTAATGGGACAAAGGTGGCAATCCCGAGGGTAGCGCTCTTGGTTGTGCCCGCTAGGGTGTGTAGCCGCAGATGTTCGGAATGGAACGTCGGTAGCGTGTGGGTCTCTTGGAGGAGAATCGCAGTGACTTTAAGCGTATGTGTGAGGTGTTCAATGATATTTATCTTTGCCCTAGTGAGACCTTCCACATTTAGTTGGAGCACTGAGATGCCATCTGACTTGACATCTGGTGATGCCTGCCCTAATAAGGGCGCGTGTGCCAGACTGGCATCAGATAGTGTCCTCTGACGGGGCATGATTAAAATACAGTGAGATAAAAAAAGACAACAGTGAATTAAAAAGACAACAGTGAATTAAAAAAAGACAACATATGTTAGCGTAGCCTCAGTTGATTATCATTCGCCTGAATATATCAGTTACCTACCGGGTTCACCACTAGGAGGTTGATAATCTTGAATAGTTGCAATATATTGCATCGAGTGTACCAACTATTTTTTCCATGATTGTGGCTCCAGTTTCACTCTCAGATGTACGAAGACTTGCAGCGTAACAAGAAAAAAATGAAGGAAAGGGACATCAGACACCGGATGACAAGCCCCTCCCCAACCAGCCAATAATGGCGATGAAATATTATAAACTTAGACTGAAATGAGGAGTTATGCCATTTTTTTACCGATTTTCCCCCGTGACCCCCACCGACTGCTGCTTGCTTTATCTGGTTTGGAGTCCGGCTTGGAGCAATCATTAACTCTATTGTGTAGCATAGAATAAAATACTCAACCTACCATCTTCATCTTTCACAGATACTTTGGTTTTCTCCCTCTCTACGTCAATGCCATCGTTGCTTGTAGGCGAAGATATTAAGATTTCAAAAGACTCTTCGGGTTCTACTTTGTCATCATTTACTAAGGTAATCGTCAGTTTTCGTGTTTTCTCAAATGGGTCAAACGTTATTTCCTCGGTGAAGGCAATGTAATCGTCTCCTTCCTCCGCAGAATTGGGGAGCATCAACGTCTGAACAGCTGTTATAATGGATGAATACTGGTTTTAGTATCCATAAAGTGGCAAATACAATTACATAACTAAAATCTACTTAGGATGAAAACAAGTTCGCAATCAAAATATATACATAAATTAAATCAAAATCTTACATATAGACGTTTCCTCTTCTAGATAACCGCTTCTATTTACTTGTATATTAAACGTTTCGTCTGGCTCAAACACTGAGACTGAAGAAGTAACCATGTAATGTAGAACTGCAAATTATAATGTAAATAGTTTCAATTAATATCATGTATTGTAGTATTACTACAGTTATCGATAGTAAAGCCTAGTAAAAATACAAAGAGGGATCAGGGGGATCCTGTCTAAATGAGTTTATATGAGTGATGTTAGTACTAGTAGTGAAGTTTGTTGGAAGGTTTCAATTATAACTTCGTGACACTTATGGACTTTAAGTACAGCAAGATGTTGCTCGCCTTGAACACCGTACGCGACGTTTGGCCAATTACAAAAATCCAATTACAACAACCCAAACATCATCAACAATATTAAAACTTACCCTGGCATTGCTGACCACGACATTTTTACCTGTAACATAAACATTGCTCCAAAAACAAAATACAAACCACCCAAAAAAATCTACAATTTCCAGAAAGCGGACTCAGACATGTTAAGGAAATCGCTGATTAAGGAAACAACAAACTTTCTCGAAAGTAATCCTGAAAGTAATAGTGTTGAATGCAATTGGCTAAAATTCAAGCTTTTAGTGCACACACACATGGAGAAATTTATTCCACACAAAATGTCCAAACCCAAGCAATCATACCCGTGGATAAATCAAACTATCATCAGACAGATGAGAAAAAGAGACTGCCTTTATAGAAAGGCAAATAGAGCAGATCAAACAACGAAAACCAAACTGTGGAAATCGTATAAAAAACAACGCAACCTGGTAACAAAGCTTCTTCGTGAGAGCCATGAGTCATATAAGCTCAACGTACTCGGTCCAAGTCTAGACACGAATTTTGGACCTATATTCGCTCCTTGAGGAAGGAATCACTAGGTATTCCACCCTTAACTGTTGCTGGTAAAACATATTCTACTGATAAAGGGATTGCTGAGGCATTAAACAACCAATTCACATCTGTATTCACGCAAGAAAATCTCACACACTACCAGATAAAGGCATTTCACCGTACAATGCTATACCCGACTTACACATTAAGCTAGAGGGAGTAGTAAAACAACTACAGCAGTTAAATGGTAATAAAGCCGGAGGAACTGGCTCCCTTTCTTCATTTCATATTCAAGCAGTCATATGATACGAGTACATTACCCTCTGATTGGAAAAAGGCATTAGTCAGCGGTGTTTTTAAAAAAGGTTCAAAATCATCTCCTGAGAATTATAGACCCATTAGCCTCACCTCCATTTCGTGTAAAATCATGGAACACATTATTCTGTCTCACACAGCAAAGCATTTGGCTACAAATAAAATTATTATTGATGAGCAGCATGGGTTCCGTGAAAAATTATCCTGTGAAACTCAATTAATCCAAGCTACCCAAGACTGGTCAGAAGTTCTAAATCGGGGAGGCCAAACAGATGTCTTGCTACTGGACTTTAGCAAGGCATTTGATAAAGTTCCACACAGGCGCCTGTCAACAAAGCTCAACTTCTATGGGATAAAAGGGAAGACCCTTGGATGGATTCAAGACTTCCTATCAGGAAGAGAGCAATGCGTAGCAGTCAACGGCACACAGTCAAGGCGGAGCCCAGTTCTATCAGGAGTTCCCCAAGGCTCAGTCCTAGGACCCACCCTCTTTCTCATTTACATAAATGACATAGTTGCTGGTGTGAAGTCCACTCTACGGTTATTTGCTGATGACAGCATTTTGTACCGGGAAATTAAAAATAGCAGTGACCAAGCACAACTTCAAGAAGATCTTAATAAAGTTTTCCAGTGGACTGACAAATGGCAGATGTCATTCAATGCTTCCAAATGCCAGGCACTGTCTATCACACGTAAGACCAAACCATGGATTTCTGCATACCAAGTAGATGGCCATCACATTGAAACCACCTCAAGTCATAAATATTTGGGCGTCACCATCAATGAGAAGCTTGATTGGAAACAACATGTCCTTACCATCACTTCAAGTGCACGAAGCACTTTGGGCATCTTGCGTAGAAATCTTTCATCCTGTCCATCAGAAATCAAGTCACGTGCCTATCAAGCTCTTGTAAGACCAAAGCTTGAATACTCATCAGCTGCCTGGAACCCTTATCAAACTGATCAGGTGAATAAGATAGAAGCTATCCAAAGACAGGCAGCGAGGTTCATTTACAACAACTATGACCGTACAGCAAGTGTCTCTGACATGATACAAAACCTTGGATGGGACACCCTTGCAAACCGTAGACTTCTCAACCAGTGTTCAATGTTCTAAAAAATCCACTATGGCCTGGTGAATATATCATTTCCATCTTGTATTATTCCATCTATATGCCAAGGGAGAGCAAACCATGACCTGACTTACCAACTCGTCCAGTCAAGAGTAAACACCTACAGGTACTCGTTCTTCATTCGTAATATACCCATTTGGAACAGACTTCCATCAACAGTGGTCCATGCATCTTCAGTTCGCCAATTCCAATCTTTGGCACTACCAGTCCTGAGGGAGATGTTACTTACCTCTACCCATCAAAAACTGTAATTGCTTATCTCCGTTTTTACTTGCACTACGTACACTTTGTATATATATTTTGAGCACCCAGAGGCATGTATGCACAGCACGTTTCCTCCAAGGACAAGTAATTGCTTTTTTGTGGAGTGTATTTACTGAAGACTGAAGAAGACTTTAACCTTCTTTGTGTACACTCACAGGTTGTTCCAATAGACCTACAGCTGAAATCGCCAGTTCATTCGCATACAGCTATGGACTTGACTCGTCGATATTGCTTCCGACTTTTACGTGCACGTGTGGCTATCAACCAAAACAAATGTTCAACTTTGACTACGCTAGTGACTGACATACACGAAACCCTCAAAGCTGTCCTCACAGCAAACGACTTAACCAAAGTTGAGAGGAATACCGACAGTGATTTTCAGCAAGAATTTGCCAAAGCCAAGTCTAGACAGATTGGCAAGATTAGACAGATTGGCAGATTGATCCAGAAACACAAGCGTGACATTGGACCGTTCCTCAGGAGACTCCGCTACAACGACAAGACTATAGTCAGGACTATTTAGAGGCTGGTGCCCTCTAATAGTCAAGCTCTAGGATCTATGGACTACCCAAGATACACAAAAGTGGGTGTCCCCCTGCGCCCCATTGTTTCGGCTATTGTCTTCAAGGAGTGACCTAAACATACTTCAACCTCTGACCGGAAAGACCAGACACCGTGTGAAAGACTCGCATGATTTCGCTACGTTCATATCTACTGTGACCCTCAAAGACTCGGAGATGCTAGTATCCTTTGATGTGGAATCGCTATTCACATCTGTTCCTCTGAAGGAAGCCATTGACATTACCATGGACCGTATCAAAGATGACGCGACACTGATTGACAGGACATCCCTCCACATCGCTGACGTGAAACGGATGTTGGAGTTTTGTTTCACTAACACGTACTTCATGTTTGAAGGTGACCTACAGTGGCGGATCCAGAATCAGAAAAGCAGGGGCACAAGGAAGAGTTAAATATTGCGAGGCATCGGCAAACAGACTTATTCATGCAGAACTCTTTATTGAAGTAGGATTATTGTTGTATCAAGTGGACCACTATACGAAATTCCTAGCTACAATACATGTGTAAAGAGTTAATGTGAACCAGTTCAACGTGTTGGTTGATAACACGCAATTTTTAACTCTACTTGTGCCCCTGCTTTTCCGATTCTGGATCCGCCACTGGTGACCTATACTCCCATACTGATGGGTTAACGATGGGTTCACCCGTATCCCCACCAGTGGCTAACCTGTTTATGGAGTCCTTTGAGCAGGAAGCCCTTCTGACCGCACCTAATCCACCGCGCATATGGAAACGTTATGTGGACGACACTTTCTATCACTCGTGAAGAGGAGACAAACGGAGAGATCGCATTCCTCGATTTTTTGGTTAAGAGGAAACCTGACCTTACTCTCGTCACGGCTGTCTATCGCAAAAAGACTTGAATTTTGACTCTCATTATCCAGTGTCAGCCAAACGCTCCGTGTTTCGACCTCTCTTTGAAAGAGCTGACAATGTTCCGTCGAATACTATGTAAAAGGAATGTGAAAAGGCTCATATCCAATAAGCTTTGAAGCTGAACAATTACCCTTCAAAGTCGTACTCCTAACGCTACAGTTATTTTGCCTTACGTATCGGGTACTTCTGAGGCTATTCGCAAAGTTCTACAGAAGAAGAATCTACGAGTGTATTTTAAGACTACTTACACTCTACGACAACAACTAGTACACCCTAAAGACCCTGTTCCCAAGGAACTCTAACCTGGAGTTATCTACTCTACCCCTTTGGATCATGTGACAAAGTGTACATTGGTGAAACCGGCAGATCATTGAAATGAGACCCAACGAACACCAGAAAGCGACTCAGACGGGCAACACACAAAAAAATACATAAAAATACATTTAAAAAATCGGTTTCGCCAAAAAATGTCAGTTACGACTTTGTTGCACTCGCATGATGATATGTTATATGTTTACAGATAAATAAATATGAATGCATTAAGATCCTACCATCGTCGTTTTTAATAGTTGCCGTGGCTTGATTTCGAGCAGGATCAATCGAACCTAAGGCGCCGCTTAAATCCAATGTAACTTCAAATGTCCTGTTACCATCTATCTCCTGGTTGTCATTGATGGGTATCATGGCCCGTGCAGTGTATTCATTTGGTTCAAATACAACATCAACAGGAGAATCATTAAAATCTTCAGGGACAAGCGCAGTAAAACGTCTTGGAATGAGGCCTGAAAAATCCGAATGACGATATTAGTATTAATGTAACGGTGACCCTCCAAAAGACCAAATTAAATTTAAAAAGACCTAACTATAATCCTGGGATTATCCTATTAGGTATATGTAAGGGATGGGCTAATTGCATATGAATTAGACGAGTGTGAATATCATCTTCCTCTCTCATCCGCCAAAAATCGCTTTTGTACGCCAAAAGGAATAGTTATTTTGCGTACATCATTTTGGGACGTCCCCCCTCCCCGCCCCTTGACTACGGCCCTGCCCTTCTCCAAGAAAGAAAATGTCTCACCAAAAAATAAATAAATAAATAAATGCGTGCGTGAGTGGATTAGTGTGTGGTTGTGTGTTTGTGCGTAGTGTGAGCGCGCGTGTATTTGGGTGTGGTTGTGTGTTTGTGCGTAGGTGTGAGCGCGTGTATTTGTGTGTGGATGTCAGTGTGGTGTTTGTATTTGTGTGTGTGTGTGCGCGCGCGAGCGCGCGCGCGCGTGTGTGTGTGTGTGTGTATGTGCGAGTGTAAATAACTGTACCTATAGTCGTCTCCTCGGATGTTGTCGTTGTCCGTTGTACATCTATTGCGATATGTCTAGTGGACTCAAGACTGGAGTACATTGAAGACGGAAGGAAATACTGAGGACCTATTAAAGTGAAATAATGCGTCCAGTTATTAGTGATATGACACCAATAAATTGATCTTATGCAATATAATATACACTCACACACACACACTCGCGTGCGCACACACATACACATACATTACATAATGAATAAAGCAGTTCATATTTTTAACAATAAGATATGAACTGTTACATATATATTGAAAATATCACCTTTGGTGCACTAAAAAGCTGGAAACGACGATTCTAGTGAGATTTTTATTCATGCCACTTAATGCATATTAGACCATGGTCCCAAAGAGAAAAACATTCTCGGATAAAAACCAAGGTAACTACATAATCTCTTCCGAAATAACTTTTCTAAAATTATAAAAATCAGTTCTACGTGTGTTCTCACGTCTATTATGTGCACATGTTCTAGAAAATTAATAAAATGATTCATTGACTTCAGCAAATAATGGCAATCGGTATGCAGAGGACCAAGCACTTCAGATTCCCTTTTTATCTGTAACTGCAGATCCGTTGTTACTATCCATGCAGCTGAAAAGATTTCAGGTGTTACATCACCACCCCGATTTAGATAACGTCTTTTTTCATGATGTGGAACACAAATTACCTGTCTTCATGAATAAATATTTATTGAACTTCTACTGTGTGTTCAATTAAGTTTTACCAGTATATTTCATCATTTATTCAAAAATTAAACGAAGATAAAAAGGGCATGAAAGAAAAGTTATTTGGCAGACTGTGACCTAACATCTTTGCGGAGAACAAAACCCGTAACTTGCTGCGTAACTTCATTCCTTTTCAATTGGCGGCGTTATTAGCAGAAATCGAAAACCAATGGTATTAAATCTTATGAATGGCAATTTTCAGGTGAGGCAATGCAAAAGAATGTTGGCCTAAATGCACGTCACATTAAAGTCATATTGATTTCCTGGATAAAGCATACCTCTCAGAATGAATAGAAACTTTTAATGAAGAAACACAAATAAAAAAAATCACACAATATAACTATTTCTTTCTTTGTGTGGAATTGGTTTTATTGTTCATATTATTCCTGTTTCAATCATTTGTACGAAATATTATGTTTTCAAGATGGGAGTTTCCGTAACCCGACTCATCTGACACACTCTTTTCTGACACACGTATGAATTCGGAAACCCTTCACGGAATCAAGCACAGGTTTATCATGTTTATTCCGTTAAGATTTCCGAATGTCAGAAAAAAGTATGTCAGATTGGACAGGTTACAGAAACTCCCTTTCAAGATTGGGCATTGAAAAACACAATAGGTTTGAATATCCCTTTTTATAGAAGCAGTCCAGTATGCACAAGTCAGATAAAAGGAAATTAATATACGAGTATACTCGCCTCAGGTGTACACGAAATCAATTGCCAAATATCACACTTACCATCGTTACTAAGAATAGTAATTGCCGCACGATCAAGAGTTCCGATTTCTCCTCCTGCCACACCACTCAGTTTTAAGATGAAATCTTCATCAAATTCAGCTATATCGTCATTTATGATGTTGATAATTTCAGTTTTCATTTCATCCCCTACTTGGAATTCAATAGTTTTGGAAGTCGCGGTAAAATCGTTTGACGATATTGCTGTTCTTCCCTCACTGACGATATCTGTGTAACAAAATTGTCAATAGCCTAATTTAAACAGTTGAAAGATATCTTGTACTTAATTAATATAATATATAATTAATATAATTAATAATGGCTGGACATGGGCTACAAAGGTCATACTTTTTATTCAAATGAAAATCATATGATCGTGTTGCTGAAACGGGAACTCAGGGGAGGGGAGCTGTTTGTAAGGACCTACTACAATTAGCGGTTTAAGTTCAAAAAAACGCCAAATGATGCGTGATATTAACAACGTCCTTTCTGGATTCACACCGAGAAATAACATGAGAAAAAGAGTAAAGTCCAGGCCCCCGCTGCAAATGATGGTGTGGTTTTTGTGAACGGTTTCTAAGTGCACCGTCGACTGAGAGAAATGGTGAGGAGATTCGGATGAAAATCATTGTTGCTAACAATATTAAGTATAAGTCACCTGGGAGAAGAGGCCCGGTGTCATATAAACAGTGTCGTGTGGGACTGAGGTCCTCCACCATCTGTCTATTGTGTTCTTCATTTGAGTCCTGTATGCATTCAATTGTTTCAGCACTGTATCCCAATGGCCTCGTCTACAAGTCACGGTTTATTCCATACATGTGCTATGGTAGCTAGTGTGGGACACTCGCGTTTCTTACCCCGGGTCTCGTTATTGTGAAAGCCAAAATATAGTCGCGGGAGCCACAGGCCCCGGCTCCATAGATGATTAACGAGAAACGTTGTGTGAAACCAATGTTGCGTGAAAGAGTCAAGTGAATAGAGATGCCTATTTCTTTACGGTGTAGGTGTACTGTGGTCGGCGAAACTAAAAATTACTTCTACACCGGTCAAAAAAATAGGGCAGCTATAGTGAAGTCTGGTTTACAACAAGGTCACTCTTCCTGAGAGATGGTCTATTGGTTTGTAAATTTATGGTCCTAAGGGTCAAGGGACATCTTATAATAGTAACCCAAAAAATTCTAAACCTATTTAGCAAATCTGTGAAAAAAAATAAAGAAGAAGTGAGTTCAAATGATTGGTAGGTAAAAAGGTGTCACATGTTACCAAAAAAAAGTGAGTTATCGTAGGGGGTGGGGGAAGGGAAATTGGTTTTCGGGAGTAAAAGGTCAATAAAAGGGTCCAAATTTTGAAATTGATCCAATCAGGTGGTAATCATTTTGGTATTCACGGAAGAGGGGACCATAGCTATACCATGGTACCAAAATCTGTGGTCTGTGATGTTCCTGTGGTTGTTGTTAGGCATGTTGGTATTTCTCTCCCGAAGGGGGGGGGGTCACTTTGGGATCACCCGGTACTTACCTATACCCAGTGGAGTTTGTGTTTGGATGAAAAGGAGCGGGAAAATGTCAATTGACAATTAATTCATTAGTTTGCCACCAAAAAAGGGGGTTTTTGGTTTGGTTTTAGCAAAGCCGGGGAAAAAAAACTGAAGGGGGTAACCACCCCCCCCCCCCCCCTTCGGTAGCGAGGGTTAATCATTTTTCAAAGTTAATAAAATACGTAATTCGTTTAACTCACCAACGGTAGAGTATTTGTTTATATCCCCCGTACGAATCACTTCTCAGGAGTCATGGAATCTACTTCAGGAAATTCGTATGTCGAGTTGAGCAAAGGTGATTACTGTCTTCATACCATTGGAACTGTATTAATATGCACAGCAACAAACCTTTATGTACTATAAAGAAGAAAAACTAGTGCTATATAAATTAATAGAATTACCCCTCCCCAAGTATTGACATATCAACCCCGCGTCCCCACCCATATTGGGCGGAAAGGGAAAATGCAGTGGTGTGCGTTGAGGGCGCCTTATGACGTGTTAAGTTTATGACGTCACTTGGAGTATAAAGGCGATGTGCGAGCCTCGCCGCTCTCCTGTTTTCCTAGCTAGCGATGGGACAGGTCATGAAGCTAGCGCTCCAAAAGAGACCACGCACCTTCGTTGCATAGATAAGAATGACATCTCGCAAGACCCGAATAGATTCGTCCCGGATCCGAACCCTGCAAGCCCTTAAAGTGATGAGAAAGCTGATACCTGAGTCTCTGCGTGTTGAGTTATTTAAGTCTTGCCTCCAGTAGTTAAGTCCGAATCCTGCAAATAACTCTTATAATCCACCTGATCAAAAGGTACGGGCAACCGACCGCCCCCGCCCATCACCGTCGTAAGCTTGCTGTCGCTCCAATTTAGATCACGAAAGTGAAGAGAGGTTCGCCACATTGGTGGGCCAGCGGTGGGATTAACTTGAAAAAATAGTGATACTTAGAGCGAGAGACCTCTATACTGCCTGTGACTGCATCTCCAGCTAACCGTGGGTGGTGATCGGGGGGCGGCTGGCTGTGCTAGCACTGATATTGAGGGGAAAAAATAACCTTGTAATTGTCATTGAGTCAGAGTCGGACGAAGGATGGAGGTCGGATGACACGGACAAATGGATGGATGAATGTCATGCCAAAGATGCAGGAAGAAAGAAGAGCACGAAATGCTTCCGACAACCATACGGCAGTAACATTGAGGGCAATGAGGCGACAGAGAGGAGTGAGTCCTTAAGTAGGAGGAATAGAAACTAAATAGAACAGGCTTCAGCAGGAGAGAGAGGAGAGTGGCAAAGTGAAAACCGTCGTAGACCCCAGATGGGGTTACAGAGAGCCAGCATCTGATCCGGATTGTGTATTCATTCGTTGAAAAAAGTCATCTGGCCTCTTGGGACTGATTCGGAAGATACATACATTTAAGAGGCCAGCAGAAAGGATCGATGGCAGCAGACCCTCGGGTGGCGCGCAGAAGCCGAATCCAGGATTGAAAATCCAAGGTTTAAGAAATTTTATGTGGAAATAACATGGTGCCTTCAAGCTTAAGGCAACAAAATTCGCGGGCGGGACTACGCCAATATGGTACCGATCGTGGTACCAACACAGACTTCGAGATTATGGAGACGCCGCCCGGTATGTTAGTGAGGAGGTTCCCCAAGTTAACTAGGAATGGGAAATGAGAAGTGGCGTCACAGCAGAGTGTTGCCGTTGGAACGGATGGTTGATAAGGGAGATGAAAACAGTTAACAAGCACCAAGTTATTAGGGAAACCGGAGTCCAAGAAGCACCTTTCACATTCTCCTCGCCGGACGGAGACAATTGAAAGTATGATATATGCAGCCTCCAAAAGTTCTACAGATAGAAAAAAGGGAAAAAAGCAGCCCTGGCTGGAGCCGTGATACTGAGGTTGAGGATTCCGATTTTTGTAGACGAAACCCCGCTCCGATTGAGGGCCATGGCCACTAAAAAGTGAAAAAACGGATTTCACAGGGAAAGAGGAGGGAGAGTACAGCTCAGAGCGCCACAAAACAACCAAGACAGAAGCAGATCAATCCGGAGCCCTTTACAGGCGAAGTGAATTTGCAAGAATATCTTGGACAGTTTGAGTAATGCAACTTTGGAACGGTTGGACAGGAGAACAAAACGTCAGCAGTTATTTATGTGTCTTCGTGGCAGACAGGCCTTCTTTTAGGGGGGGGTGGTGATCCGACAAAAGGACGAGGGATGAAAAATGAAAATTACAATGAAGAGCTGGTGGGCGCCTAGAAAGAATGTTTTCTGGACAGTGCAGAATTATACTTAGCCCAATTACGGTGCCGGCAGCAGCCGCAACAAGTAGAGAGTCTACAGGACTTTGCACAGTATTGTCAGAAAACTGACTGATAACGCCTACGTCGGCATGGCTGAAGAGGCTCGCAACAGACATGATCGAGTCACTGCATGGGAAAAAAAAACCCTTACGTGAGGGTGGAGGTTCGTTCAGCAATCCCCTTTCTCGTCCTGCACAATGGAAGATTGCGATCCGGACTGCATTAGAGACTGACGGCATTTCAGACCAATCTGAAAGCCAAAGGGAATCCTGCAAAATTATACCAGACTGTGCAAGTCAGGGGCTCCGAGAGACATGATCAGCTGGCAGAGATGATTACACTATTAAAACAATTATGGGTAAAAAAGAAGAAATCGATGAAACCAAAGGGCCAGTGAGGGGTGGTTCGAGAAGGAGGAAACCAAAGAAGAGAATGGCGTAGAGGAGTGGTGAATGATAGGGCGTGCTACGGATGTGGGGCAGATAATCATTTTGTTGCTAAAATGCCCACAGAGAGCAAGTGCACGAGCAGAGATCGAAAGATCAGATGGAGAGTCGTCGGAAACGGAGGAAGCCACCCAACGAGGGAAGGAAGGAAAGGGTCGGAGTAAAGAACGCTTGGCTCCGGAGAGAGAGTACCAAGTCGACCAAGCACCTCAAGCCGTTGGTAGATCTGCGAGGGGGTGACTTTTATGTTCAAGCCCGAAGTAAAATGAGAAACGGTTGTAATGTTGGCTAGATATTGGTGCGGATGACGTTATCCTGTCAGAGGAAGGTTTACAATAAACTCGGATTCAGAGAAACCTACCTTAAGGCAAGGAAAAGGATACAATTGCAAACAGGCTGACGGGTGATCACTTGCAGATATGGGAAATGCCGAGGTAGGAATTGAAATGGGATCTCACCGGATTGAAATGCCCAGATGTAAAACGGTGCCAAACAAAGGAAAGACCGTTTTTCTCGGAATGGACTTCTTCGAGTTGACGGGTTGTAATGTTGATGTACAGAACCGAGAGTTAACAGTTGGTGATGAAGTCATACATTGCATAGATTCAGTTGGAAGAAATTTTGTTGTTGCAGAGTGTCCGCACTAGATTCGGTAACTTATTCCGCCAGGTCAGGAAGCAGTTGTCTCGGAAACTGAAAAATTACTGGAAGTGCAGGATGGATTGGGAATGTAGAAACGTCAAGCAAGGCACAATAGTTGAATCCGGAGCATTGGTAGCCGACTGTCGTTGATAGAGATCAGTTACATTCGAATAAGGTACCAATGAGGGTCTTCAATCCAACGTTGAATACAATTAAAACGGTCAAAAAGGATATTGTATTGCACAAGATACTCCAGCCGTGTCATGTGAGAAATTAAAAAAGTACACAATCCGATGGAAGGCACCCGACGAGATTATTAGGGAATGTCCCCCCCGCTGTCTGGAAGAAACTATTATAATGCTAGGATAAATGAAACTACATCGGAGAGCATGGAAAGTTGCCGCAATTAATTGAATACCAAGATGTTTTTCATCCGGATGATTAATGATTGGGAAAAAGACATCAGTAAAAAGCTATAATTAAGACTGAATCGGTAGGCAGCAACGAGGGGCAACCGCCCGGAGGGAGGATGGCGCCTGTACTTCAAGCCGAGGCCGACCCGACAGACAAATGCGAGATATGCTTGAAAGGGGGATGTTGGATGATAGAGCCATCTAGCGTCCATGGTCATCACAATAGTTCTCGTTACCAAAAAGATGGTACCAAATCGATGCTGTGTGCTTTATTCGGAAGCTTAAACTCTGTGGACAGTTAAGATTCAATCGATCCTCTCGGATCGAGGAGACTTTGGATTCACTTTCTGGAGCAAAATGGTTCTCCACGCTTGATCTTGCTCCGGATACTGCGCCAAGTGGAGTGATATGAAGACGAAAAAAGAAACTGCCTCGTGGTGAGGGGAGGTTATTACCAGTGGCGGTTATTATGCCGTTGGATTGTGCAATTTGCGCCGTCTACATTCGAGGGCTCATGGAGCGGATCATGAACCCGGGATAAATTTTTAAAACAATGGGACGTACTGCTAAATCTACTTAGAGACATAATTGTGTTTGGGAAAACTATAGAGGAAGAGATCCAAAGACTCCGACTAGTGTTTCAACGCCTAGGAAAGCCAACTTTAAAGTTTAGAATCCGACGAAATGTGCTCTGTTCAAAGAAAGGTGTTATATTTTGGGCCACGTCGTTAGTGAATCCGGGATTAGTACTGATCCCAAGAAGATCCAGGTGATTCAAGAATGGCCACCACCCAGATGCTAAAAGAAGTGCAAAAGTTTCCTAGGAGTGAATTAGTATTACAGAAGGTACGTCAAAGGATATAGTGATAGAGTCGCCCTCTCAGGAAGTTGTCCAGAAAAGAATAGAGTTTTTATTGGACAGAGCAGTGTGAGAGGCTTTCAATCAGCTGAAAGAGTGTTTGGCCACGGACTCCAGGTACTTACATTCACTGCTCGGAGGAGGAATGTTCTGGTGGAACGGATTTTGCCAGTGGGGCTAGGAATCGGAGGCAGTGCTTCTCAGCCACCAAGATGGACGCGAAGCGGTACTAGCATATTCCAGTAAGGACATAAAGAAGAGGAAAGGAACTATGCGTCACCAGCGTGAGTTGTTAGCTGTGTTTGTACTTGTTGTGAAACATTTCAGACCATATTTGTATGGGAGGAAATTAATAGTGAGAACCGATCACGGATCGCTTCGTTGGTTACTTAATTCCAAAATCCGAAGTCAAGTGCAAGATGGATTCAAGTACTAGGTGAATCGATACCAAGTTTAGTACATCGTCCTGGCACGGGGCATGGAAATGCAGAGATGGGTTTCAAGGAAAAGCCATGCCGGCAATTGTCAACTCTCATAGATGAGCAAACATCAAGTCGGATACAAGATACCGACGAAAGCCGAAGCACAAGAATTTATCTGTCATTGGAAAGCGGGCGATAACTTAGTAGAAATCCCGAAACTTTTGAATATGATCCGGAAGAAGGTTGGACGTGAGCAAGGTAAAGATTGTTCACGGAATGTGTTGCGTTAAGCAAGAAACAAAGGACGACGCAAGAGTCCGACGTGACCCCAATCAATCGGAACGGGCTATATCCAAGCAGTCAACGAGTACTCCGGATCATCCGAGCATTCCGGCGGGCGTACCCGGCAGAAAGGTCAGCACAGTCGGATCAAGGCGATCGCACAAGACAAGTCCCAGAGAGGAAGGATGAAAAAACTTTCAAGGCAGGGATCAGGTCGCTCGTCTTGTCGTCATGCGAGTAGTTCAGTCAAACAATCTCGAAGAGAGACCAACGAATCCGGCACACCGACCAAACAATTGAGAGAGGCCCTTAGACGTTCTGAGATCTTTGCCGGACTATACGTTCCGACGGGATGAAGGGACCAACTCGACCGAAGGAAGGCGCCATCTGGAAGATAATGACAAACATTATCCAAAGCCTGCCATCATTCCGACGTCGTAGTAAGAATTCACAGGACGTTGAACACAACAGAAAACTTGACGAAGAAGAATAAAAATGTTCGCCTGTGCGTATATAATGAAATTCCATGTGGGACGGGTACAAGAAAATGAAAAACGGCTCAGGAGAGAGATCCCGATTTGAGTCTTTTGGTTAAAGCCAAGCAACGGAGACGCCCACGACCGGACAAAGGAATGGAATGAAATTTCGCCATATCAAAAGCAGCGAAATGTTATCGGGCGCAATGGAACGATTTTAGGCTAAGGGAATGGGATGCTGCACAGTAAGTGGGAGTCCGGAGACGGAAAAATCTTAAGGGCAGCTAGTTTGATACCAGAGGCAATAAAGAGAAAAGTCCTGAAAGAACTCCACAGCTGTCGGACTGCGGGTCATCTGGAATAGCCAAAACCAGAGAGAGAGAAAAGTGAGGAAAACGGTTTACTGGGATCGCTTTCAACCAAAGAGATAGATCTTGGATCCGGAGGTGCGACGTTTGTGCCAGACGCGAAATCCCCTAGTACTAGGAGTAGAGCTAAGTTACAGCAAGACGGTAAGCTGGTCACAAGGACACGGAGTGGCGATGATATCTAGGTCCACTTCCCCGAATCATGGGCAGGAAAAATCGTTATGCTGTCTAGTGTGGGGACTACTTTACTAAGTGGACGAGGCCTTTCGATCCCCAATGAACAAGCAGAGAACTGCCGCCAGAAAGATAAAACGAGAGTGGATTCACTCGTCAAGGATGCCCCTGAGACTTTGCACTCGGATCAAGGAATAAATTTCGAGAGAGAGCAACTTGATGTCAGAAATTTGTAAGCTGATGGGATTGACAAAGACCCGAGAACAACTCCGTTGAATCCCAAATCCGATGGACTTATCGAGAGGTTCAACAGGGATATGCTTACATTGTAGTCTGCATTGATTGAACCAGAAAACATCAGAAGGATTGGATTGAAGTGCTACCCTCAGTGCAATGATGGCTTATAGAAGTTCAATACAGGAGTTACTGGAGAGACACCATATGTGATGACATTCGGTGAGGAGATAATGCTTCAAATTGTCATGGGGAGTTCCCCTCAGATCCGAACAGGGACATAAGCTGTCACAGATTATGCAGGGAGGTAGGCAAGCGATTACGGAATGTCAACAGAGCAAGGGTTGTCTTGCAGAGCTCATCTAGAAGCAGAAGCGTAATTACGACAGGAAGGCGAGAGATAAATCCTATCTAGTTGGGTCATTCGTATATGGCCCATAAACGAGGTGCGCAAGAAAATGGAAGGTGTTCCTAAATTAGAAATTCAGTGGAATGGACCCGTACCTTGTGATTGGGACATTAAACGGATGTTCGTGTACGAAAATACAGAGATCAAGGCAATCAAAGCCAAAGGTTGTCAATATCGATCGCCTTATCGTACCAAGGCGTTGAGCTGGAGAGTGGCTCAAAAAGTACAGGCGACATTTGATCCATGAAATAATTATTCCTTACACCAAAAAGTATGGACAAGAGCCACGTCTGATAGTAATTGACCCGAGAAGAACAGCGAAACTGAATCCGGAACTTATATTTTGTAGGATTTCGGAGCAACAATTGGAATCCGGAACAGTACAACAATGATCACGACCCTTGATTTATCTCGGATCACGGTCCTCTATACTGGATCAGGATCATCTTATCGTCCCGGTCATGATCCATCTGGACTAGAAACATCCCATCGGGATCAACGTTATCGCGGATGAAAATCATCTCATCATTCCGGATCGTGATCATAAATTAAACCTAATGACTCTTGGACTTTTCCCTCTTAATTATCTCTGCGCAGTGAGGCCACCGAATGTACTGGTAATTATTAAAGGAAAAGTGAAATTTCGATAAGTATGACAACAAAGATTAAGAATTACGAAGAGGAACTGAGTCCATCATCGCAGTGTTATTATTGACTAGAATCATTAAGTTAAAATTGCTAATTGTGCTGAGGCAAATGAGGGCGCATTTCTGTGGCGCCACGTGATATCAGATCACGTGACAGAGGAGATATAAGGAATTGGCCGCGTGTCATCCTCCTCTTTGGCATCGCTGACACCATCATGGTCAGAAACCAAAACAAAAAGGACGGCCAAATGGGGACCCGGCCGGCAGTTGGTGAAGTGGCCCCCGCTTCGCCACACAAGAATAGCAGAACACCAAATTTAGTGCGATTGTGACAAATGCGACCGGCGGGTTTCTAAACGCCAGTAATTGCACCGCCATGTGGGCAGACGACGCGGGAGAAGATTGTTTAAATTTCCATGTCCCATAGTCCGGAAACGTTTCCTATAATAGGCGGTCTGACCTCCGTGATCACTTCAGGAATCAGCAACCGGATAATGATATTGAAGGGTGGACGAGTTTGAAATGCGGTTGTTTGAAACCCCCAGAGACGAAACAGGTCAAGAGGCCAGCCTAAAATCCTCCGGAAACTCCGTTCGAAGAAAGAAAGAAGAAGCCAATCCAGACTAGCAAGCTGAGGACAGAAGTAAATCACCCCGGAGCAAGCTGTCGGGAATATTGGACACTGTCTAGTACCCAGTTGGATGCCCGGAGTCCCGGCGCAGGAAAAGCGGTTGGTGAAGCTGTAGAGGAAGATATTTTTACCGTTCGCCGTGTTATACCTGCCAGTAAAGAAGAAACTCTGATACTTTGGAACTATGAAAACACAAAGAACTGATTTTATAACCAAGATGATGTGATTTGTACTGTGATCCGCCGCCTAATAGCTCCATCAGTCTCATCTTTAGTTATATTCACAACGATAATCATTTTCATGCATTACCATCAGCATGATCACCGGTTCATTCGTCCATAGTTAGGCATATATATTTCATTCATCTTCATTCATGATAACCTCCATCCCGTCCTCATTCCCGGTAAGATAATTTTTGGTGATTAGTAATAGGAGTGTAAATCCATCAGGGGCGTTAAAATGTTCAAATTTTGAGGGTTTTTAGTCAAATATTTGGTTATTGTTTTGACTGCACAAACGTTGGTTGAAAATTATTAAGTTTTCAATTGTGGCCTACCGGTTGTTGAATCCGACGCCGGGAGTTTTATGACACTAGTTGTTTACAATAAGTTTGATCGTCAGAACTAATTTTTAATGATGACATTTTTGTATCAACGGGATTTGATGTTGTTGTAAAATGGTTTATTATAGTTGTGAAATAAATAATTTGGGGTTCAGGGATTATTTGATAGAAAATATGATACAGAAAGAAGTATGGTCAGGTGGAACACCTTCTGAGATAACGTTCTGTATTGCCGGATCAGCATCGGATATACCTTGTTAATGTGGCACATGCCTATTGGTCTCAGGCCACAGTCCCGGAGCGTGTGCCCATTGAATCCGTCGTCGGATCCCAGGATACAAGGGTCAAATTATGATGGTTGATGCAATGTTATTCGACGATAATATTGCAATTTGTTGTTAAAATGATGAGTTGCATACAAAGAACTTCCGTGCTTCGAAGTGATGGTTCAGTTTAGACAATTTCAAATGTGAAAAATAGATCGGTCAATCTATTTGGATGTAGGAGGGTTTTCAGGATATACATTTATAGGGACCAAACGTATAATCATTCGAATGTTTCATTTAGCTATGATTACGTCCTATTTTGTGGAGAATATCGAGATCTAATATGCATGTGTTAAGAATTAATACGGCGCTGTAAATGTTTTATATGACGGTCTGGAATCGGGGTATGGTATGGTTAAAACATTATGAGCACTGATATAAGTGATGTAAAGTTAATCAGATTAGCTAAGATGTACATGATAGTTTGTACCCATTGTCCTGAGGCGAAATGGATGGGCTAGAGGTATGTAGGCCAGATCAGAGGGTTGTGAGATCCGCTGGAATAGCCGCGACCAACATCCAGTTTTGACTGCTTCGGTGATGCGACACGCCGGTTGAACGGTATAAGAGACGACCCGGATAGTGGTTGTGATTGATTAAAAGGCACAAGCGTACCATTCCCCTGAGCAGGAATATGTTTTTTTAACGATTCCGGGACGGAATCGGTTTGGGGAGAGGGAATAGTGTGGCGGAAAATGCAGTGGTGTGCGTTGAGGGCGTCCTTTTGACGTGTTAAGTATTATGAGTCACCTTTTGGCAGTATATAAGGCGATGCTTGCGAGCACTCGCGATCTCATGTTCTAAGCTAGCGATGGGACAGGTTCATTGAAGTAAGCGCTTCAAGGCCCCACACTTCTGCATCGCAACTTCATACTTCGCAAGCGAGGACGCCGGTTCGACCCAGCAATCCCTATAAAGCTGATGAGAACTCTATACCTGGTCTCTGCGTTGTGAGTTATTAAGCATTGCCTCAAGTAGTTAAGTCCGAATCCGCAAAAGAAAATATTAATAATCCACTTGATCAAAAGGTACGGGCAACCGACCGCCCACCGCCATCACCGTCGTAAGCCTTGTGCTCGCTACCAATTTAAGATCACGCAAGTGAAGAGAGGGGTTCCGCCACAAATGTTATTTTTTCAGTTCATTTTACATCTCATTAATCCAGACTGGTATGAATTCAGCAGTCAATGCCAGACCACATGTACACAACAAGAATAACTACGGCACGTTTGATTGACAAACCGCCATAGTTGTCTTCTTCATGGCCAGACGATCAAGAGACTGTCACCATTTTTTTTTAAAATCTTTAAGATAAGCTTGATGCAATCATATCAATTGCAAAGAGCTGCATTAAAGACTCACAAAGGACTGGGTGAACATTCCCCAAAATGTTGTCCAGGATTCTGCTCAGCATTGAGGGAAGGATGACAATGCTTCGAGAGCTAGCGTAGAAGACAAATTGCAGTGGGTATAATTGCAGTGGGTTGGGTATGCCAACTTACTTAAGATACAAGTCACCACAGAAGACCCAGATCCCGGACCACCCTCTCCCGACTACACAAGCCCACAGTTCTTTTCAAAACTCGGCTATAGACTTATTCAAACTTGCAAACATTTGCAATTATTATCATTCTGAGATTTTCCCGCCGTAGGTAAACAGCATCATCATGAAATAAAAAGATCAGCATGTTTCCTTGCGACACAATTGTCCAGTAAGCGGATCAGTCGCAGCCTTAAAAGGAAGGAGGGAGATCTTTAGGTACGAATTCTCTCAAATGTCACTGGGATCGGTTGTAGACCCACTACCGTACTGAGAACATTCGAAGGTTTATTGGACAACAATGTGAAAGAAACTGCAAACCTTGTTGTGAACTTGCCTGCTATCGTAATCGGTCCCCATAGAAACCATGCTTGGACTTTCGGTGCACGACAGAACTAAAAATCATCATTTTAAAAACGGCGGTACGTATTCGGCTTACTCACTTCAGGTGATGTGATGGGATCTAATTACATTGGAAAGTATTCCAAATATGTAAAAAACGGGGTTCGAGAAAAAATTGGGGCGCTTCTTCCTGGAAATCTCCTCATGTCTCTTTAACACGGCAGCAAAAGTTGTGACATGTTGCTGTAAAGATTGCAAGTCGGCGACTTATTTTCTGTGTAATCGCTGATTTAACATGTCTAGTTGGCTTGCATCTTCTCTCCCGTTTGGAGCAGAGTTATTGCCGGCCATTTTCAAACCATAATTTGTTCATCACCAAATTGGCAAGACATTTCACACCACGAATTGATATAGAATAGCGCGGGCGCAACTGTAAGCAACACTACCGCAGCGGGCGCAGTGCGTGATGTATGCGCGGCGCACACTTCTGGCTAGAAGCGCGCGTGTAAAATGGAATTACTTTCACGCGCGGATAAACAAAAGCCGAATAATTTTTGCCTATTAGGTGATGAACAAAGTATACACACAACCACTCATGATAAGCGCCAACTCATCGGCTACTTCTTCCAAACCGTTCATATGTTTATGCCGACCATACCGATTAAAAAACCCGCCAATGTTTTTTAAGCTGCAAGAAAAAAAAATCGTGGCGGGTTTTTCAAATTCGCCACGTGCTCTCGACCGTGGGTTTTTGGCAAATAATCGATAAGACTGTACAGGACAGTCCCAAATCTTGCCAAAACTAAACATGAAAAAGAAAAACTGCTCAAAATTTTCGAAATATGGTCAATCGGCACCAGTCTTGACCAGTCTGGAAGTGGTTTTCTAGCAAAAAATCGACTGTGTGACTGAGCCTTTAACAGCAACAGTGAATTCAAATCGGCATCATCATCCAGCGTAACCTGAGTGCTTGTCTTTCTAGTTAACGGTAGGAGGGCGCTCTTACGCATATCGGACCAGTGTGAAAGCAGATATAGTACGGCGGGAGCCACAGTCCGGGGCTCCATAGACGATAACGGAATAAAGCGTGAAACTAATGTTGCATGAAGAGTCAACTGAATCGATTGCCCTATTGTTCCCCATTGTTTCCGGACTATTGTACGCCGGACAATAATTACTTCTATACCGGTACAGACAGACTTACCACCGCCTGCGTGACTCCAAGCTGAGACTAATAAAAATGCTGTCGTTTATTAATTTCGAAGCTTTTCGACTTGCCAGACTACCCATAATCCCTCACGAGTTAATTCATCGCAATGCAAAAATGCGAAATTTTGCTGCAACTTTAACCATTTTTTACCAAAATTCTAGAGGGTGTCCTCGAAAGATTATGTCGCCAATTGATGTAGAAATATGTTCTATAGAGATGACAGTTTTGTTTTAAGGTGGACACCCCTAGGTTTTAATGACATTTAGGTTTTGCTTGCATCATTTTAGTCACGCTTTCAATGTTTAAGCGAAAATGTCGCTGCAACCCTGTTCCCAAGTTGAATCGTTGTTACACGATTGTAAACGTGTACTGTGACATAGTGTATCGTTCAGTGTATTGTGTTGTGACACCATTACTTGGGAATAATTACGCGACGTATCGTATGCCCGGGGGTGGGGGTATCACCTAATTATGAAATGGATATGGATGTGTAAGGCTAGCGCTTCCAAACCCAGGGGCATTCGGTGATAGAGTACTCAAACAAATAGGGGTACTGTATTTAGGTGAGAGACTGCCAAAATGCCTCAAAATAGGCACAGACCCTTTTGACCACAAAATGGTCAAAAGGTCTACTTTTTGCTAATTGTTTTGATAAAAAGGTCCTAAATTTAGGGAAATCTTGACAATAAAGTCCCGTTTTTGGTGTTGAAATGGTCAAAAGTCCAAAAAGGACCATTTTAGGGACTATGAGCTAATAAATCTCAATTCCCATGGCGCATTTCAATAACTTCCAATCACCAGAATATTGAGCAAATACACACCCAGTTTTTAGTATGATTTATGATACCCAGAACATGCATAGTCAGCTTTTTTAACATGTGCACATCCAAGGCTAGTGAACTCAGCCCCTGGTAGATTAGCATGCCCTGCCTCGTAGTGCATACCAGCTTACAAGTTAGTTTGAAGGGCGGTGAAGCTTTTTTAACCAGTTACATAATATTTCAATAGTTGTTACTTGTACTGGGGCACATGGCACTATTGTTAACAAAATAACAGGCAACTCTTTTGTCCTCTTTCAATTTATGTCAATATGGGAAAGCCAGCTGCAGATGGCATTTCTTTTCAATAGTAGATAACTATTTCAAACTGGCAAAATACCATCGTGCTGCAAATGTCACGTGTTTGTGCCATGTGACTAAGTCTAGACATAAAGAGTCACACAGCCCCCCCCCCCAGACAGACTCGACTAAAGACTGTATCTGGTCACGAATATTTAAATCTAAATGACCGTTTTTGGAAAATTACACTGTTTTGCTGCGTGGTTAATCCACTAACCCCGACGTATTTTGAAGTCAATAATTTATTCCAAAATTATCATGATATTACTAAGATCTATATTGAACTAGGGTTTATGAGGAAATTTTGTGATATAACTGAGACAAAGACTGCAATATTAAAGGCATGTAGCAATTCCCAAATCGGGACAAACAGGAAATTGAGGTAAACCTATACTTATCTGTGGTGATTGGGGGATTATTTTTAACGGATGTATAGATAATAGCTAACTTATTTGCAATATAAAGCAGGTCCAACTAGGGAAATAAGAAAATTAGAGATTCAAATTGTTATACCTCTGAAATTCCCAATCTCCTGAATTGAGGCCTTGCATGTTCTGAACGTTTCATATCCTGACTACCACTATATCACATTTGAAGGCATATGGGCCTATATCTGTACACCTATAGGCAAATTTTAGATCAATAATTATTCCCGATTAGAGGCATATCCTGACTATGACTACAAATGTTTAGTTGAAAACCTAAGGGCCTATATTTGTACAGCTATAGGCTAATTGAAATTAAGGATTCCCAATTTGAATAGCGACCTTGCGTGTTATGTAAGGTGCATATCCTGACTATGACTACTAAGTGCCCTTGAAGACCTACGCGCCTACATCTGTACAGCTATAAGCTATCGAGATCAAGGATTCCCAATTTGAATAGAGGCCTTGCATGTTCTGTAAGTTGCATATCCTGACTATGACTACTATAGTACATTTGAAGACCTAGGGGCTTATATCTGTACAGCTATAGGCTAATTGAGATCAAGGATTCTCAATGTGAATAGAGGCCTTGCATGTTCTGTAACTTGCATATCCTGACTATGACTACTAGAGTACATTTGAAGACCTAAGGGCCTATATCTGTACAGCTATAGGCTAATTGAGATCAAGGATTCCCAATGTGAATAGAGGCCTTGTATGTTCTGTAACTTGCATATCCTGACTATGACTACTATAGTACATTTGAAGACCTAAGGGCCTATATCTGTACAGCTATAGGCTAATTGAGATCAAGGATTCCCAATGTGAATAGAGGCCTTGTATGTTCTGTAAGTTGCATATCCTGACTATGACTACTACCGTGTGAGTCAAAAAAAAGTATAATATTTACTATTTATTTATTTAATAATATTTAATATTTATTAGTATACTAATATTTTCATGAATGGTTGTAACATTTGGTTAGAGTACATCTTCATGCATCTTTTGATACCAAATTTATGGGGCTATGGTGCATGGGTGACTGCACAGGGGACAATTACTGAACCCATGTCCAATTGTGATTGCGCCAATGTACACAATGAAACCACTGGTTCGAATCATGTGATGTTTCATCTCTTATTACTACCTATGGCTTAATTGGCGCAATCACAATTGAATATTCGTCACATGGAATATCACAACTTATCAAGGAAGTGTATACTTTTTTTTGACTCACGCTGTATAGTACATTTGAAGACCTAAGGGCCTATATCTGTACAGCTATAGGCTAATTGAGATCAAGGATTCCCAACGTGAATAGAGGCCTTGTATTTTCTGTAAGTTGCATATCCTAACTATGACCACTATAGTGCATTAATTGAAGACCTATTACTGAGATCACGGTTTCCCAATTTGAAAAGAGGCCTTGCATGTTCTGTAAGTTGCATATCTTGACTATTTGAAGACCTAAGGGCCTATATCTGTACAGCTAAAGGCTAATTGAGATCAAGGATTCCCAATTTGAATAGAGGCCTTGCATGTTCTGTAAGTTGCATATCCTGACTATGACTACTATAGTACATTTGAAGACCTAAGGGCCTATATTTGTACAGCTATAGGCTAATTGAGATCAAGGATCCCAATTTGGATAGAGGCCTTGCGTATTTTAATATACTGACTTTGACTGATAAAATACGCATTCACCTTCTATCCCAAACCTTGCCCACTTCACACAAAGGTCGTATCCGCGGATCATCTGCATTTCATTGGATGTACACATATTGACCTATGATGATCTGGCATTTCTCTGGGCGTAGGGCGATAAAGCTTGTAGGTTGTGTATCTCGACGACGCATTGATGGGTCCCGCCGTTAACGCCTTCGCAGCACTCGATCCGACTAATATTTTGTCATCTGTATGCGGAAAATCTAAGAAAATACCTTATAAAATACTCATCAGAAACTTTAGACTATAAGTGATTATGACCGCGATTTAGTCAATTTCACAATACTTAGCATTGAATATGGAGCGCGAAAAACAAAACTCTGGGGTCCAACGTGCCCCTTATACCATTCAATTATTATTAGTATTTTATTAGTTGTATTATATTATTCCTATTAGGCCAGCGGGCAGGTCTCGTAGCATTTACAAAAGGTGGGCGCACCTCTGAGAAGTCACAAAAGTTTTTGAATAATTTTTTTTTTAAATGAGAAAAATCCAGTTCTACTTGTGTTTTCACTCTAGTATGTGCAAATTTCTTGAAAAGGAATTAAATGTCATCTCATTTTTCCTCTGAATTCAGTATCCGTCAAACCAACGGATGACACCAGATTCACTGACTTCGCAAATAATGGCGTATGATAAATGAATTCTACCGTAGCAGAGGGTTTTGATTCTCTTTTTTCTGGAACTCACATAGCCACTGTAATTGTCCATGAAGTTGAAAGCTTTCAGTGTATCACGTTCCGATTTAGATCAGCTCTCCTGTTCATGAATAAAATAAAACTCGAGCTTCTACTATTGAGTTAAATACTTGCCCGTATAATTCATCAATCTTATTCAAAAAAGAAATGCAGGTGAACCAACGTGATTGAAAGAAATGTTGTTTACAAAGCTGTGAATCGCCGTCGTGTTGCGGAATCAAGACCATAACTTATTGATGGACTTATTTCTATTAAATTACCAAGATTGTAGAAGAAAACAACAAAAGTGAATGTGAAGAGTATCCAGGCGATCCTATGTACAACCATGGAAGAAAGAGATAGAAGGAACTACAACGACTTCCCACAATCCGATTTTAATCTGTTTTTATCCACACCCGCACACAAGGAAGGGATTCAAAAACCACCTTCGATTACTAATCCCTCTGCCGCAATCGATGATAGGCAGCCATATTTTACTGTAGAATTTTTGAAAACTCTATGTAAGAACATGGAGGTAGGCGAGGAGAAGGAGAAAGTTTCCCTAATTGCATTACGCAACGCCAGATTATCCCAATGATATCACTTGGCAACTCATTGTAAAAGAATAGACACAACAAAGGCAGCTTCTCGGCAGGGTACTCTTTCATGTTCCTGGATCACGACGACAGAAGATGGGCACGCTCAGTGACAAGATATGACTGTGAGCAGAAAGGTATATCCGATGCGCAGTGGGTGTTTACATGTGGAGACGGAAGAAACAAAGAAAATTGAGTCGAGTACAGCCGAAATTCGGAGTATTTCAGTCCAAAAAATCAGAGATAGTATGTCCTAAGATGGTTACATTGATTTTAGTTTTTGAAAACTTGGATGTTTTGAAAAGCCGTATCTTAAAGTATGATATTTGGAGACGAGATCTACTTGAATTGAAGAAAATGCCAGTATCTACATACAATGACACCAACCCTTGACAGTGCCCGAATTTGCCCGTTTTCTCAATTTGGTCCCGAAGTTGGTCAGTATTTACCACAGAATGTAATGTTAGTTAAGCAGATAATGGTAAAAAAAATTGTGCCTTTTGTTTTAAAAAGCATCAAATTTGCAGGAGAGAGGTAGGAATTAATTTCGAAAACCAATTTGGATATGGAACCAACTGCACAGGTCAGTTCAATGTCACCTAGAAGGTCACAAAAAGGGGCAATTGAGGTCAAAAATACATTTAAAAACATGTAGAATAAGGTTGCATTAACTCTAAACACATCTAAATACAATTGGAGCGATGTGACATAATTTCGACTTAATCAAGACGGTTTCTTCATTTGAAGGGACACGAGATTTTATGAGGATTACAAAATCTGTATAAATTATAAATTTGTGCTTTGTTGTGACAATTCAACCCCAGGACATTTCGTTAGGTGTATTGAACCAAAGAAAAGAAAACAAACACTACAGTTTTGAACTCCCTCTGCGGTTCCTGATCGGGCCCCGAAAAAGGGTATTCGGGTATACTGGGCATCTGTCATGCCCAACAGAAAATACAAAAAGAATATATTACATGAAGATTTTTTTGTGTGGCTTTGCCTGGCTATTGGCCTCCCAGGTTTGATTAATGATATTTGTAAAATGTTTAAAAAATGGGAGGGGCATATTTTTCTGGAAATGGTCCTCTTATCTCTTTAAGCTAATACATTAAGATAACCCATGAACATTTACATTGAAGAGGATACAGGGACCATAGCTCACGGGATACATTCGGTGATTTGTTCTTGAAATGCTACAAGTCATATTCCATTTTTATCACCAAAAGCCACACAAAATGGAACAATCGGTGTATATATTTGATACTTTGGACACTGTCACATTTTTAAAGGGAAATAATAGTGATTTGGTCCATTTAAGATTGGGCGAGGTTAGGTTATAGTCTAGTTCGGGATATAGGGAGGGGAGATAGGGTTCCCATGCACCCATTGATATATTTTTCTAACCTAATTTTTTAAATCCTTCAAGGGGTATAGTAAATGAATTTTGATGTTCCCAAAATTAACTATTGTTCCCATGAGGTTCCTTGGGCGGCCATCTTGGCGGCCATCGTGGCATTTGTTGAAAATCGATTATCCACATACCTTTTGAAACATCTAAACACCATAGGAAAACAAATGACACCATCTTTTGGGATAATTTGGGAGCATAAAGAAATCCATTGAGAGGGAATTCCTGATATAAACAAGTCGGAGACATTAAAAAGACCGAAAAATAAACAACAAAAATCCAGTTTTTTGTATTAAAAGGATCTCTCTTTGGTAATTGAGATGGATATGTTATGTTATTGAAGATTTACTTTTTTTCTAGGGTGCAGAAACAATGTGTTATAATTGAACATCTAGATTTCACGCTGCAGGGGTTCCACCAGACAAGCTGGACTCAGTATATAGCATGAGGACAGAGGACTCACCTGAACTTCATGATTCAATGTAAGCAATGTCAGTAAGCACATGCCGGAAGAGCCTGACTGGTGAAGAAGAATAGAATAAATTGGACTTCATCAAGGCTGCTACCAAACCTTTACTAAAACAAAGGACACGTTTGAAATGTAGTGCATTAACTAATGAAAGCATCAACATCATAATCTTCTCGTTCACGATAAACCACATATCAACCCACCATGCGGGCCCTGTTTCCCCAGAAGATCTTTCTTTTATGAAAATTGGAAAGAAAAAGTACATGGAAGACTGAGAACGACATCAACTTCCGTAGTCAAAACAAAGACGGAGCATTGAGAGCTCCGAGTTGGAAAACATATGAAGCCCTGAAGACTAGAACTAGAGCTTAGTATCTACATAGACGGAACGGAAAAAGGCGCGGACTGTTGCAAGATAGGTGAATTACACCATGTCCTCTCGTACATCGTTTAACCTAACATACAGCACTTACAATGTGATAAACACCAAAGTTACGAACCATGCCATTGAGATAAAGCTGCTGTGCATTCTGAAGGCATTCACTGCTGTTTATATTTCATCAAGACAAGTTTATGGGCAAGAGAATATGAGGTTGTGCTACTGAATCGCCTGAATCTTTTGTACATACAGAGTTGGAGAGAAATGGCTTTCCCAATCCAGACTACAGAAGTGAGAAGCTGAAGGCGACTTGAGAGCCTCGATATCATGAACTTCGATTGCTTTTGCCAAGATTTTATCCAGGGTGACAAAAAGGCTTGTTGTTATCATGTATAAACTAGTCTACAATGCCAGCATATGCTGACGCAGAAGATGCGGTGACCCATGCATAAAAACAGGGGTACAAAGACAAAGTATGAGAATGTGGCCCTGTTTCTTCATCGAATTATCAAGGAACAAGACATCCAATAAGTCAAAGAGACTTTCACTGGTCTCCCTACAGTTAATGGCCACGAGATCACGTCATCAGATGAACTCCTATGTAGTAATAAGTAAGATCCAAAGTTTAAATCCGGTTTGTCTTGTTTACCTCAGACTGGTAGCAATTGCCCTTACTCCTCCCACTTCGCCCGATTAAATCCTCACCCCAGTCCTCCTACTCTTCTCCTCCATTCTCTTCCTCCCTCTTCTTTGATCTCCCTCCTTCTCAACCGACCGCCTCGAACTCGAGCCTTAAAACATGCTTGTCAGCCTTTCTCACACGTGCCCATCACGTACACTATTCGCCTTCGCCCCAGCCACCGGGCTCGTCAAACCAAACATCTGTCATCAAGTCCTCAGTCTTCTCTTATCCATCAACTTCACATCACACATCGCTTTCATCATTTGCTCCTCTGTCCCCCTCTCATTTTCCCAATCTCACTCTCATAGAGCCATCACGATCTCACACAACGCTTATACACCACCTTTCATCTTCCAAGGAAATCTTTCCCATCTAAAAACTTTCCACATTCCCTAAACTTAAAGTCATAAAAAAATTTTAGATAAATAAAAAACAAAACCCCCCATATCCCACGATAGCTGTCAAGGCCGCCTTGCATCCACCACCCCACTACCCTGTTTCCCAGTACGTGAACTCCCTCACCGATTCCACCTCATAACACAACTTTTCCACCACATCTCCCATGGATCCATTCACACAGCACATTGAATTGCTTTACTCTGTTCCCACATGGGAGTAAGTCTACCTTCTCACTTACGCCCCCCCACCCCGCCCCCCGCTCACAAACACCTTTTGTCTTCCCAAGGCTACTTCAGACACAGAGACCATGACTCTCAATGCATTCTTTCATTTCCAAAACCTCTCCTCAATCCTCAAACATTAAATCAAGGTTACATACATACATAACATCTCGCTCATCGAACATTTTGCACGTTCCATAACCACATCAATCACAAATCACAGCGACAGTTAGTACACGTAACTTTGAATGCCACACAAAAGACTACTGTCTTCCTCTCATCGCAACTCATCCACCCGCTCTAAACCATTGACGTCTCGGCATACCTCTCGGGCTCGCCCACTCAATCCTTCATCGGTACCTCAAATGCTTTTTTCTAAGTCCACAAACACATACGGTTTCTCCCCTTTGTCAATATTTCCTATTGCAATCTATTCTCATAGGACCATCTGCCCAATTGTCATGACCACGCTCAACAATTACACCCTATATTGCACCACTACTTATTGCCACCCATTTTCCATTTTTAAAAATTCGGAACTACCCACCATCACCGCACACTCATTCGACATCCTCCTCCATCTAACACGCTCTGAACAACTCCCCATCACACCAATCCCTATTCTCTCCACTCGCAATAATCCTCACTCACCTCCGAGGGTCCAGCCGCCTTTCCTGTTTCATTTCTCTGATTCCCTTCAACACTTCTTCCTGACTGAATATGACCTCTCAATGAGCCCTTCCACACATCAGTCTCTAACCTTATGATCCCACTCATTTTTCCTCATTCACGATTCTCTTCATATGCTCTTTCCAGGCTCTGCCTCTATATCTCTCTCTGATATTCAACTTCCAGCATTCTTGTGAGCCTCGAGAACTTCTTATGGATTTGTCTTCTCTGAGTGAATATGAAACAGTGCTTTATGTTCTGCATCCCCAGCGATAACGAAATCAAGAAAGACTACGGAGCCTTACCGTGAGGAGAACTCACCTGGTGAACCTTGCGTTCCGGTTGCGGGTTTTTCTGTAGAGGCAGGGAGTGATTTTACTTAGTGGATGCTCCTTATGAATACCCGAAGAGAAACAGGGCCATGTTCTCATACTAATCTTTGTCTGCCAGCTTGATCACCACATCTGACGCCGCGATTCTGACACTGCAGAGCCTTTGTCACCTGGATGATGAACTTGGCACAGCATTAGTTCATGAATATGGGGGTCAAGTCGGGGCCTTTAGTTCCCACTTCTGTACTCGGATTGGGAGAGCCAGCTTTTCGTGAACTCTTGTACGTACAGAAAAAAACCCAGCATGTCAGTAGCAATAACTCTGTCTTGGAATTGCAAATTCTACAACAGCAATGGATGTTTCAGATGCACAGCAGCTTTCTGATCCTGCGCTGTCTCAATGGCGTGATCGTATGGCTTTGGCTTATCATGCATGTACTTCAGGTTCAAAGGATGCGTGATCGACTGGTTGTTAAATTCGCCCTCTCTTGCAAACAGGTCCTTGCCTTGTTCCATGCTAAGCAGATGATATAGCTCTAGTTTAGTACTCGAGGGCTCATTCATGTTCACAACTAGGATCCTTTTTTTTGTCGTTGTCTGAATAGAATCCGGGATAGGGAGGCACTCTCTTCCTTTCCATGTCCTTCCTTTCCAATTTCCACAAAAAGCTCATTGGGAAGAACAGCTGCATATAGCAGTGGATAAGTGTTGTTTTGTTTACGAGGTGATTGTAGGTGTTTGTTGGTGAGGCTTCAGTAGTTGCTGGACTACCATTGCAATAAGATCTTGGTTTTATTAAGTGTGGTAGCAGCCTTGATGATAGCCAATTGTTTCTAATCTGCACCGCACCTATGGATAGCGGGCATGGCGCACCATTATAGCCGCAGATGAACCCCCCACCACGGCACGACCTCGCTTTGCCCAGCACAATGTGGCTTCAGATTATTGTCAAGTTAAAGGAAATTTGTATAAAAAATTTAGAACATCGTGTGGAATATGTGCACCAGCGGTTGTATGCTGTATGCATTGTTTCCCGCCATATTAAGCGGAAAAGCAACTTCTGTTGTTTTTTTTCTTCCAAGTGGCGACCTTAGCGCACTATTCCAGTGTAGAGGTCAGTGACATCACCCTCGCGATAGGTTAATAATCAATAATAATAATAATATAATAGCAGGATTTATTATATGGTCTTATGATATTGGCCTCTAAGGGCTTTTACAAATGGTCGCTGATCACTGTTGGACCAAACTTACATAACATTAGCATTCATTTCAAGGGATGCAGCAGATCGCGATCAGCCTGTCCCTTATCAGCAAATACATCGAGATAAAATCGCAGACCCACCAGGACCACCAGCTTCCCAAATATCGCCCATGGGTTAAATCGGGCCACATGAGGTACTTTCTGTCCAGGGAAAATACAAGATAGCGGAATCTCACACGGCTCGAACGCACACGACTTACGCATGGAAGAGTTGCATATAGCACTGGAGTCGAACGCCTTACCTGATGAGCGATCTTGTCCGCTTTGTAAAATGAGGTTCAAATGAATGTCTATCACGCACGCCATGTAGCTGAGCCAGCTTGCAGTGGCGGACCCCTGACTTTACTGCGGCAGTGAAAGTGAGATGGCTAATAATACTTGCATGTAAACTACCATGTTACAGGAGCGCGTGTCCTCAGTATTTCTCTGAGTCGCACCCCCCAATTAATAACTCTTTGCGTTTTTGGCAAGTTATCGACCGCTAAACAACTACACCATGGTATTGTTAGTTCATGATCAACACCAGTTCTAGTTAATACTAGATTACGTTCTGCCCCACCTAGAAAAAAGGAAAATAGTAAGATGCAAATAATATTACAATATATATACAATCAATGTTAGCAGAAAGAGCTCCTTTTACATTAGTCAAACGTATATGAGATAGTGATTTTTAAATTTTTCGGCTTGTAATGTTGTTGAATCATTGAAAATTAACCGTCTCAATGATCTTATCATGCTCATCCCACAATTACCCAAAAATAAGGTTTTTTTGTCATTTGTTTTCTATGGTGTTGTTAGTTGTAAAACATTATGTTGATAATCAATTTGTTAGATCCAAGATGGCGCAAGGATAGGCGCCAAAGGAACCCAGGGACAATATTAATTTTGGGAACATCAAAATTCATTCATAGACACCTTGAAGGATTACAAAAAGGTAGAGGTTAGAAAAATTATCAATGGGGTGCATGGCGGACTATCTTTCCCCGACTGGGCGCATGGAAAATACATTAATTTGAAGGGGTGGGGTAGGAGGTCCAAATAGGCCACGTAGAAACACAACACAGGTTATGCATTTTAAGGAATCTTGGTTTATTGAGCAGAAAGCATCCATTGCGTACCCTGGGCATAGAGGTAGAAGCGAAGGAGGAAAGCCGATTAAAACCCCTTGACATAATCGCCGTGCTGTAAAGCAGATCGTAATCCAATCCCCATCAACCAGCGCAGTTCGGTTGGTCAACATTGGCTGCCTACATGGAACGAGACGGAAGTGTATTTAGAAGCATCGGCCTTTTTGCTGTTTGCCCATGACGATGTTTTCCTGAACTTAATGGAAATTAATCTGCCACCTCAGTTTAAATTTGCCCCCTCGATATCCCCAAAAACCTTTCTGGTGCTGCCGATGTTAGAGAACATCTTAAATGATTGAGGTTTGACTTTATTGGGTGCTTTGAGTACCACAAAAATATTGACTCAAGTAAGGTAATATGCGAAACCCTTCTTCCGCCCGACAGTATTCGCTCTGTGAATGTTGCACCCGCCCAGCCCCCCCCCCCCGCCCCACCAGATTGGGTTTGAAAACAATGGACAACAAAAAAAAATAAATTGATTATCGGGCCAGCCTAGCCCTAGGCCCTATTTGAAGAGGCTCCATAATACTGAATTATTAGCGGTAGATTAGCCTAAAACATGAATGACTATGAACTAGATCTGATTAGGCTACATTGCAAATAACAACGTACTATGCGATCAATGTTACGGCTGAATGCATGTGCATCAACCTTGCATCGATGTAAAGTACAATTGCTGTGGTAATATGGCGATGGGCGTCCAATTTTAACCATACTTTGGGGACACATCACTGTGCGTAAACCTGTCTTTTCCCTGAAGTGAAAATCGGATTCGCAAGGGTCTCATTATCTTTCACCAAATGTGGCCTACTTCGGGTGGACAACTTGAAAACGGACAACTTCGGACACTGTGAAGTTGGGTGCCATTGTTTTATATACTTCATTTTCTTCCAATTCACTAGATTTGTCTCAAATATACTTTAAGAATACGGCGCTACAAAACATCAAGTTTTAAAAGCCGAAAATGGTACGAGTAAAACTAGAATCAATGTAATCATCGTAGGAACATGCTTACCTCGCTTTCTCATAAATGACCACAAATGATCCAAATGATCTTGTTTTACCTTGAAGGATGATTGACATGACTGTTCCATGTCTTCCATGTCCTAAAACTAATTCAAATACTCAGTAATTAATGGTAAACCGTTATGCCAAGTTTCATGCTTTTATAAGACTGCAACAATTTCTACAATATATGTCGCTATCTGCGTAACTATGGAACAGTCGATGTCATCACAATCAATATCGATCTCGTGTTGTATTGTTATAGTTTTACGACCTGTTTCACGAGGGAGGCGATGATCATCGGTCAAAGGGATTTGGGAAGAGCTTTCTCCTTCTCTCCTCCTCCATGGTCCTACAATAAAAGTTGTAAAAGTATATTGTCATTTACATACTGTTTCCGGCGGTCTCCGTGTGATTTTTTTTTTTTCGTTAATATAAGAAGTTAACGTACATCATTATGCGTCACTTTATTGCCCAAGACTCCCAGTGGAAAAATAAGGAGAAATTTGACTAAATTTGAAAGTTGACCGGGCGTAAGGCGTCTTGGATTTCGATTGGGTACCCATCTCGGTTCCAGGGGTTCTGAGTGACCTCTAACTGCAAGGGTGAAACGCCATTAAAACCAGTTCGATCCGTGCTGGGCTGACATTTTGAATATTGCACGAATACTTACAGTTTGGGTGCTTGTATACACACATAATGTCAATTCGATACCACAATCCGCCAAAATATCAGTGTTGGATGTTGGGTGCGATTGGGTGTTCTAAATTTTGTTCCCTACCCATTGCCACACAACGAATGAAATGCCACATCATCGTCTTGATTTAAATAAACCGCCTCAATGAATACCATCTTTTCACCTAAGCTCGCATTCATTAGAGAAAAAAGAGTATCTGAGCACAATGATCCAGGTACACTAAGATTACACTGCCACCTCTAACCACATAACTTAATTTGTATCACTACCGATTAGTGTAATATGCAAAGCGGCACCCACATTATGTTTAAGAAGCGGAGGCAGCCATTGCTTTCTATTGTTGGTACTCCTAGGTTTTCTTTGTGGTCGGCACAACATGCGAGACGGTGAATTTCAAGATACGTACGTTTTGGCCTCTCTATCTATATAGAACCTCTTTGTCTAACGGGACCAAGTTTGCAGTTAAAATATACCCGGTCCTACTTGGGACCAACTTGTTGAAATTATACTATAGTGATTCAACCCATCGTGTCACCAGAGAAAGTTTGGACAGCTCGATTAGTTGGAGGGAGAAGAAAGAAATATGGGCCTGATTCACCTGTTTTCATGAAAGAACTAAGATAATCTGGCCTTTGTGTTGACAATTTTAACAGAGAGTGCAGAGCGTTTGTTCCCTTGTCTCCAAAACACGGGCGCTCAAAAGTCAGTACATCAACTCCCTGTTACATTGAATACCACGGAAGCAAATACGATATTCCGATGTTTTGAAGTTCCATGTAGCTATAAATGTGCTTACGTTTACTTGAATTTTTGGCTTAAGTAATAGAATTGATTTTTCTCTGCTATGGACTACTGTTCATAGATTTAGCGTGGAATTTTAATTTCCACCACTGCACATGCCGCATCATGCCTACACCTTCGCAAAGTACTAGAGGTGACACGATGGGTTGAATCTACTATAGTTTTCAGTGAAAATATACACCTAACCGTACAGCAGTAATATGACATCCTTACTGTGCTTTTTTAAATATATTTTCCACTAGTATTATCCCCAGTTATATACTCTCTTTTGAAATTACACTTATAATGTATTATCAACATCTTTACTTGTATGCAAAATATTTTTGATTAATATTGTAACAATTAATTTTTCACTGTAATGCATTATTTACATAATTATTTATCATATTGTTTTTGCTGTAGGCCTATTCTATGATGAACAAATAAAAATTGATTGAAGATTGAAGGTAATTTGCAGTGAGATTATACCCCTTGCGGGGCCTGTTCTCAATACATGAAAAAAGATACGCATTTAACCCTCGTCTACCGAAGGGGGGAGGGGATTACCACCCCCTTCAGGTTTTTCCCCCGGCTTTTTTGGTGCCAAATTATTTAATGCAATTGTCAATTGGCATTTTCCGCTCCTTTTCATCCCAAAACAAACATCCACCGGGTTGTAGGTAAGATACAAGGTGATCCCAAAGCGATGGATAGGGGGGTCGGCAACCACCCCCGCCCCCTTCGGAAGAGAAGTACCAACATGCCTAACACAACACAGGAACATCACAGACACTTGATTTTGGTAATTTTCCACCCTATATTCAGTATTTTCGTACTTTCCTCAACATATGACGTCATGGTGACGTCATAACGGGAATGTTGGTACTTATTTTGGTACCAATGGAAAGAAGAAACTCTAAGCAATCCTTTGGTATCAAATTTACAGGAATCGGGTGTTCAGTAACGAAAATCACAGGGGAACCCCCCTCCCCCTTCGGGAGTTTTGTTACAAAGAATGGCTCAGGTAGACGAGGGTTAAAATAGCCAACATACAAGAAAAATGACACTTGTACTACTGCAAGAAAAAATACACACTTAGGGTTATTTTGCTGATATCTTTAGGTTAATGTATCATTGAACCTGTCACAATCACAACTGAATTTGTACCCCAGCGGGGGACTAGAACTTGATTAATTTGAATTTGACACCCCTAGCGGTAGTCCCGCATTTGCAGCTAGTCCCTCTTTTTTTTCGGAACGAGCATGGGTTCCCGAGCAAAACACAAGAACCCCCCGGGCGTGTCGATCGGTTTCCGTGGATGCGGCCATATAATTGAGTATTCGCTGATTCCCGATGACCCGGAATCTTTTCGCAATGAAGAAACAACCACGAACTGAGAATTTTCTCGAGCCAGAAATTCTGAATAGGATTATCCTCGGAAGGGCCACTTGAGAGAATATGAATAACAATTGCAATTATAGGGCGGCAGATAGATCGTTCAAACAACACAATGTAACATGGTACCAAAACATTGCTGAGATCATTTTGAAAAAAAGTGCTTTTGGGAATAATCTTAGCAATGTCCGGCACCGGTTTACCTGCAAATCATATGCTGGGTGGATGAATACCAATGATTTTCGATTCCTGCTATACTTTGTTCATCACCAAATTGGCAAGACTCTTCACACCGCGAATTAATATAGAATAGTGCGGGCGCAGCTGCAAAGAACACTACCGCAGCAGACGCAGTGCGTGATGTATGCGCGGCGCCCGCTTGTGGCAAGAATCGCACGCGTAAAACGGAATTACTTTCACGCGCGAAAAACCGAATAATTCTTGCCTATTAGGTGATGAACAAAGTATAATAACGCGACCAATTGAATAGAAATGAGGTTACCCGGCAAGTTACGGGGTTGGTTGAATTGGATCTCCACAAAGATGTTAGGTCACAGTCTGCCAAATAACTTTTCTTTCATGACTTTTTTCATCTTTGTTTCCCTTTCAGTTAAAATATACCCGGTCCCTAATTGGACCAGCTGTGGTGAAATTATACTATAGTAGATTCAACCCATCGTGTCACCAGAGGAAAAGATTTGGACAGCGTCGATTAGTTGGGAGAGGAGAAGAAAAAGAAAATATGTGGCCTGATTCACCTGTTTCATGAAAGAACTAAGATAATCTGGCCTTTGATGTTGACATTTTAACAGAGAGTGCAAAGACGTTTGTGTTCCTTCGTATCCAAAAACACGGGCGCTCAAAAGTCAGTAACATTCAACTCACCTGTTACATTGAATACCACTGAAGCAAATACGATTAGTCAGAATGTTTTGAGAGTTCATGTAGCTATAAATGTGCTTACGTTTACTTGAATGTTTTGATTAAGTATAGAATTGATTTTTCTCTGCTATTGGACTACATGTATCAATAGATTTAGCGTGGAATTTTAATTCCACCCACTGCACATGCCCCTCATTCAATGCCTACACCTTCGGAAAAGTACTAGAGGTGACACGATGGGTTGAATCTACTATAGTTTTCAGTGAAAATATACACCTAACCGTACAGCAGTAATATGACATCCTTACTGTGCTTTTTTAAATATATTTTCCACTAGTATTATCCCCAGTTATATACTCTCTTTTGAAATTACACTTATAATGTATTATCAACATCTTTACTTGTATGCAAAATATTTTTGATTAATATTGTAACAATTAATTTTTCACTGTAATGCATTATTTACATAATTATTTATCATATTGTTTTTGCTGTAGGCCTATTCTATGATGAACAAATAAAAATTGATTGAAGATTGAAGGTAATTTGCAGTGAGATTATACCCCTTGCGGGGCCTGTTCTCAATACATGAAAAAAGATACGCATTTAACCCTCGTCTACCGAAGGGGGGAGGGGATTACCACCCCCTTCAGGTTTTTCCCCCGGCTTTTTTGGTGCCAAATTATTTAATGCAATTGTCAATTGGCATTTTCCGCTCCTTTTCATCCCAAAACAAACATCCACCGGGTTGTAGGTAAGATACAAGGTGATCCCAAAGCGATGGATAGGGGGGTCGGCAACCACCCCCGCCCCCTTCGGAAGAGAAGTACCAACATGCCTAACACAACACAGGAACATCACAGACACTTGATTTTGGTAATTTTCCACCCTATATTCAGTATTTTCGTACTTTCCTCAACATATGACGTCATGGTGACGTCATAACGGGAATGTTGGTACTTATTTTGGTACCAATGGAAAGAAGAAACTCTAAGCAATCCTTTGGTATCAAATTTACAGGAATCGGGTGTTCAGTAACGAAAATCACAGGGGAACCCCCCTCCCCCTTCGGGAGTTTTGTTACAAAGAATGGCTCAGGTAGACGAGGGTTAAAATAGCCAACATACAAGAAAAATGACACTTGTACTACTGCAAGAAAAAATACACACTTAGGGTTATTTTGCTGATATCTTTAGGTTAATGTATCATTGAACCTGTCACAATCACAACTGAATTTGTACCCCAGCGGGGGACTAGAACTTGATTAATTTGAATTTGACACCCCTAGCGGTAGTCCCGCATTTGCAGCTAGTCCCTCTTTTTTTTCGGAACGAGCATGGGTTCCCGAGCAAAACACAAGAACCCCCCGGGCGTGTCGATCGGTTTCCGTGGATGCGGCCATATAATTGAGTATTCGCTGATTCCCGATGACCCGGAATCTTTTCGCAATGAAGAAACAACCACGAACTGAGAATTTTCTCGAGCCAGAATTCTGAATAGGATTATCCTCGGAAGGGCCACTTGAGAGAATATGAATAACAATTGCAATTATAGGGCGGCAGATAGATCGTTCAAACAACACAATGTAACATGGTACCAAAACATTGCTGAGATCATTTTGAAAAAAGTGCTTTTGGGAATAATCTTAGCAATGTCCGGCACCGGTTTACCTGCAAATCATATGCTGGGTGGATGAATACCAATGATTTTCGATTCCTGCTATACTTTGTTCATCACCAAATTGGCAAGACTCTTCACACCGCGAATTAATATAGAATAGTGCGGGCGCAGCTGCAAAGAACACTACCGCAGCAGACGCAGTGCGTGATGTATGCGCGGCGCCCGCTTGTGGCAAGAATCGCACGCGTAAAACGGAATTACTTTCACGCGCGAAAAACCGAATAATTCTTGCCTATTAGGTGATGAACAAAGTATAATAACGCGACCAATTGAATAGAAATGAGGTTACCCGGCAAGTTACGGGGTTGGTTGAATTGGATCTCCACAAGATGTTAGGTCACAGTCTGCCAAATAACTTTTCTTTCATGACTTTTTTCATCTTTGTTTCCCTTTCAAATAAATGACGAAATATACGGTTAAAAGTTAATTGGACATACAGAAGGTCAATGTTTATTTATTCGTGAAAAGGACAGGTAATTTATGTTCCACATTATGAAGAAATATCTTAATCTAATCAGATGGTGATATAACACCTGAAATATTTTCAGATTCATGAATAATAACAATAGTTCTGCAGTTCCAGATAGAAAAGGAATCTTAAATGCTTTGTCCTTTGCATACCGAGCTGATTTACTTATCAATGGAGCCATTACTTGCTGGAGTCAATGAATCATGGTGTACATCAGTTGGTCACTGGACGTGATAACACACGTAGAAAAAAATTCGGAAGAATTATGTACTTCCCAGGGGTGCGCCACCTTGGTCCTTATCTTTTTATCCTTGGCGCCATGCCCGAATTCATTACATTCGAGGAAAATGTCCTTTCATATACACTAACTACGACGTTATGGAGAAACTTAACTGTGATAGCCTACAGTAGCCATGTCCTACAAGACACCCCATGGACTTCCCAGCAACGTCCTCTTTAACTTGCTTGAAGGATTAGCCTTATGTCCAACTCATGAAACCCCTCTACCATCTCATTAGCATAACAATCCATTTTAAGTGCAGTCTTCCTTACTAACATGCATCTCTGCTTGGCAAGCTAGTCCTGAGTGCACTTCACACTTAACCACTGGACTGGCTTGACCACATCTCCTGTCTCTCTCCTTATATGCATGTAGGACAACGCTTTCTTATTTTGTACTTTGTTCTTATTTTATGTTTGCTGAAATTTATTTATGCCTTAAAGTGCTTGAGACTTCATGCAAGTGCACTTATGGTAACTTTTGATTTGTTAAAGGACTTGGAGTTAAAAGAACTTTAAGTGATTTAACACTTTCCCTATTGAGTTTGGGAAAAGTTTTGTGTAAAGAAATTTGATTCCATTAATGATTTGCTTTGGCAAGTTTTGGTTTCCTTTCTTTATATTGTGTTTTTTATAATATTCCTGTTTTGATTTTGCCAGATTTGATTTTTGCAGACTTTGCATCTGAGTCTGTCCCAAATTGATTGATACCAAATTCTTTTGTTTTGACAGAGTGACTTGCATAACTTCTTTTGTGAAATATCATTCTAGGATCTTGTATATTTCAAGCTTTTGATTTTATTGTACTTGACTTCAGGCTTCGTAGTATGAAAGTTATAACTTTGGTTTGGTTTCATGTAATTGACACATAATTTATTTGTCACAAACACTTTACCAACAGTATGCAAATTAACACTCTGTTTAAATACAGGGTTTCCAATCAAACTCCAAATTGCAGTACAAGTTGATGATTTGCACATCATTTATTAGTATTTGGTAACTAATTGGTGATTAAATCTTTTGCCATAAATTTTTAATGTTTTAGTTTTGTAATGTTTTAGTTTTAATATTAAGTTAAGCATGAACATTTTTAAACCTAGAGGTTGACTTGCGTCTCGACATCATACAAGCCTATGATGTTTTTGCTATCCTCCTCATGTAGGCTGGGGTCATCTTTGTTCATGTGTCATCTATTTTATATTATTTTGTCATGGCGAAAATAATGTTTGGAGCCAATGTGGAATCAAAATAGTTTCTTTCCAAATTGCAGCGTTGTGCTTTGGTGTAATTGATCTTAGAATCGGTCCTGTTTCGTAGGCCTTCGCATTAGTGAGCACAGACCACCTGGCATGCCCTTTGTTTAATAGTTTGTAGTAGTTTTTTTGAATGATGGCGGCTCACTTTCCAATTGGGTCAGTGACCGAGTACCAGCCCCTGCTGGCTTGTAGCATGCCCCACTGTTTATCTTACTTTAGTAAATGCCTCAATTTACTATTATTTTAGTTTGTTTATTGTTTGTATGTTTTTGGAGAGAGACGCAAGGAATATTGGTCAGAAAATAATTCAATGTATGCCTTTAATTCTTAATGGAAATAATTAGACACTTGGCCTACTATGTCATCTCCATTTACAATTTATGTTTGAATTGTGCTATTTCTTGATTGTTTGCTGTGGTATATGTTTGATATGTCTGTAGTGAACTGTTTAATATGGCTCGAAAGCGATGTCCGTCTCACAGTGAACAGATAATTAATTATTGTACTGTTTGTTTGTTGATGTCATATACTTTTGCTTATGTTTATCTTGTTGCTACATTAATTTATGTTAATGATTGAGTCATATATAATCAAGTACATTGCAACCCACGTCATAAAGTTTGGCTTTCGCATGCTTTTGTTAGAGTAGGTTTAGATAGACTAAAACAGTCCTCTTTAACATTAAGAGTCGTACAGCTAGCCATAAGAAGAGCTAGACTAGTAATTGAGAGACACCATTTTATTACTTTGGCTAGGTGGGATACCTGACTGGTAGTACTTTAGTGTGTTTGATTACCAGTCAAGTGGTTGCCCAAGAGGTAAGCATTGTACTTGAGCATGTGGATCAATACACATTCAACATGGTAAACTACTAACTGGGTTTTTACTTATAATTTACCAAGCTTATTTATTTGATAGTGAAGTTTTTACTTTTAATTATTTTGCTAAGATATTTTGCTTTGTTTCATTAGTAATTAATTATTTTTATCTTAATTCTTTTTGAAGTCATATCTACTCCGTGTCAAATTATTTTATGTTTTGATAACATTTTAAGACAATCTGAAATTCCAGATTCATTCCAGCGCTGTTTATTTGTTTTTTTTTTGGTTAAATGTATTAGACTATGATTTCTTATAGCGCATGCACTGTATAACCACTTTTATTATTTATGATTCAAACAATTTTGCATCTTGAAAGGCTTGTAGACCTATATGTATACTACTAATGGCACACGCATGCTTTAACATCATTTAGGCCATGCGTTGCTTTAATTTAACAGAACCATGGCACTTAACACTTAACTCAATTGACTGGCTTGACCACTCTCGTCTCTCCTCCATTAATATCAGATATACATGCCCCTTCCTGGTCCAGCCCTTTGCTGTCTGAAAATGAATCTCAGAATTACTGCATTCCGAGCTGCTAACGACAAGTTATTAAATAAATCTCATTGCTGAACCACCATAACGGTGAACTGTCCAACTGCAGTAGTTATCCTATCTGTATTTTGTGTGCTAATTGGTGGCTAGCCTTTTTGAATTCGTGAAATGCGTGCACCAACGCGAGCAACGCCCCCACGGTTAAGTTTGGAAGTACATATAAATATTAATAGCACCTTTCACCCTCGTCTACCGAAGGGGGGGGGTGGTTTACCAACCCCCCCCCCTTCAGGTTTTTCCCCTGCTTGCTAAAACCCCTTTTTTGGTGGCCACTTATTTTATGTAATTGTCAATGACATGTTCCGCTCCTTTTAATCCCAAAAACAAACATCCCACCGGGTATAGTAGATACAGGGTGATCCCAAAGTGATGGATGGGGGGGGGGGGGTGGTACCACCCCCCCCCCTTCGGAAGAGAAGTAACAACCTGCCTAACACATCAAAGAAACATCACATCCCCTGATTTTGGTACAATAGATAGCGATGGTCCTCCTCTTTCCCATTGAGACCAAAATGGTACCAACATGCCTAGCTTACGAATGGGGACGACGTCACAATGACGTCAAAAGTTTGCATGTGCAGCAACACTGCCATTTCATAGACCCACATGAAAAATTCAATTTTTCGCCAAAAACGTTAGTAAAATCAATTTTCTGCGGTTTTTTTGACTCTACTTGATGGGAATAACTAGTTTTTATATAGACAGCATTTTAGAGCTTAAAGTGTTTTTGAGTCGCTAAAATTGCGAAATATAATTTTCCACCCTATATTCCCTATTTGTCGTACTTCCTCAACTCGACCGGTCATGGTGACGTCATTAATGGGGATGTTCGTACTTATTTTGGTACCATGGAAATAAGAACTCTAAGCGAATCCTTTGGTAACCAAATTTAGAGGAATCGGGTGTGTTCAGTAAACGAAAATCACAGCCGGGGGGCTGTAACCACCCCCCCCCCCGCCTTCGGGAGTTTTTGTTAGCAAAAAATGGCTAGGTAGACGAGGGTTAATGCGAACCCCTAAGAAACCAACGGCTACTAACGTTTCCCTTAACGTTCCTCCTTTGTATGGCCGCTTTATTCCGTTTAGTAAAATAAAGGATTGAATGTTCGATATTAACAAGATCCGACATGTTTTGTCATTTCAACATCAATTTAAAAAAACAGCCTCGCAGACCAGACTTAAGGAATTTGTTGGCACCAATCTATCAGCACATATATAATGAAGTTTCCCTAAATAAGACGTGCCAGATTGTTTGCATGGTCACTTGGGTATTCCTTGCGAAGAAAACTGCTTAATTTTCGTAGCAGTAGACGATTTTAGGAGCCGCCATATTGGGTGCCACAAGCCATGAACTTCGCTTGTATCCTTTGTGTGCTCTCTCCGATGTTCGCAAGGATGAAGCTTGTGGCAGACTGGCCGAAGTCACGTGATATATTTTTACTGGCTTCTGTTTCGGTATTGCGTGCTACGTTGTAAATATAGCACGGGGAATTAAAATGGCAGCTTCCATGATTGCTGTACAGTCAGGTGCATTTGTCTGAATAAATCGGGATTTTTTTCATATATGCGTGTAGGAAATAACTTGAAACTTTACAGTAAGTAGTTTTGATTGAAACTCGAACTATACAATCATATGTCGCGGCAAGTCAATGCCAAAGAGTCCTCTCTTAACAAAGCGTGGTTAAGAATGTCGTACTTTATTTATATTTACCTATAACACTATATAATTACCAGGTAATGCTTGACCTGCATATACAAGAATAATCTTAACCAAAAATTCCTTTCCGAGGTCTACTTTCCACCACCAATTGTCTGCATTCACATCTATATCTGAAACAAAAAGTTAATTGATTGAGACATAAATAATTACAAAATCATATTAACACATAACCCTAACCCTCCCGGGAGGGACTGAAGGAGTGAGGGAAGAGGCGAACAAGAAAAGTCGCCAATTCGGGTGGGATTCGAACCCAAGGCCCTTCGGGCCCTATGACCCGGGATAGCACGCTACGGCGGTGTCGCTGGCCCGGCCAGCGATTTCGTGGCCATATGAGTCTTGGTTTAATGACGTCATCGCTACTTTCTGGACTTAGTGCATTTTTCTCAATTAACACAGTGAGCTTTGGTGAGCTTTAGTTGTATAAGGGTTAAGTGATCAAGGGGTTTTTCACTCCCGTTTGTGCGCAAGGATGGGGGTCCACACTAAGGAAACCACTTTCCCGAGGGAATATTTGCACAAAATTTATACCATATGTGAAGGATCATAAGACAACCCCAAATCAGCAATAAAAATTGAAATTAGTTATTTGGAAAACAGTGTTTTCAAAACACGCGCAAATTGGGCAAAAAGACGGAAAATTCATATGAGCCTTGCGCTTACATCAGATTTTTTTGAAAATTTATTTTATGTTGATATCTACTCTAGAAGACTCAAATTACATATATTTAACACAAAACCTGTAGTTTTAGGGAATCCTGTATATTTTACGGGTGTTGTAAAATACACGTCATTTTCCCATAGAGTTTGTACAGTAACGGTTTAGTAACGTCCGCGATGAAATTGTTTTCAGCACATAAAGGCTAATTATTCTTAATGTTACTAATAATTGTTTACTTACATGTATGTGTGAACATATATCAGCAAAAATAAAATTGCTTTGGTTCTTTGATTTTTAAAATATTCTCAGATGACTTCCGTAAGTGCCGAAGTGGGGACCCACTAATTAACTCATTAATGGCTTGGCCGATTGTAATTGTTTTGGTATGAAAAGAAGCGCATTTAAAAGTCAGACAATTACCAAAAAATTAAGCGAAAAAATCACACGCATAAAGCGGCTATCGCAAAAATTAATTTTGGGGGTCCATATGACCCCCCCGGTCACTGATGAGTTAAAGTGGCGTGTTAGGCACAGGGCCGTACGCAATTGCGGGATTTCGAAAAAGTGTACATAACCCCCTAAAATGGCCCTTTTTGGACGTTTCTAGTATCTCATCACTCAAAATGAAGATGAAATGAAAATGAAGATGATTGTGGTGTCAAATTAAAGATTTTCTGCGTCAAGGAGTTCAATAAAACTATTTACAAACCTGTCAGATGAATATAAAAGTAATGGAAGTTTTCATACGTCAATTTTTTTCAAAATGGTCAACATATAAAAGGCAAAATCCTTTATACCTCATGCTATAAAGCACCTGGGATGACGATTTTGTTGACAAAGTGGATGTTTTATAGGTCAAGAATTTCAACAGCAATATTCTCAAAACTGTCAGATGAGTCGTGAGTCATGTTATTCATGGATTACCAATGTGACACCCAAAATGTGACACCTTGACTGCTCTATACGTATTCACCCAAATGTATCTGGAATTGCATAGGAATTTTGATATTTAGGCCTGTATTATTTGTTTGTTTCAGATATGTCAAGAGTAAAATGGCCCCGAATTTGGAACAATTAAATGGCCATGGTCACGTGCACACCTATTGGTAGTTAATGTTTTTGGGGTTTTCGTTCATAGGGGCCATAAAGCCCATTTAGGAAGTTCTGAGGAGGAGTTACCGAGGATTCTGAGTTGGTATTAATTATTAAGCATCTGGGTTAATATATTTTATCACTTTGCCGCATTAAGCCTGACATTGCAGTAAGTTAACACTCTTGGGTACTTGTATTTAAAATATTGGGCACTCTTGGAAAAAAGTGTAAAATTCAAATAAACATCACTTTTATATTCATCCTACAGTTTTGAGAATAGTTTTTTTTGAACTCCTTGAGCCAGAAAACACTCATTTTAACACCAAAATCATCGTCGTAAGTTATATGATAAGAAATATACGGTTTTCTTTGACGAGATGTCGGCCATCTTCAAAAATAGCCGTGTATATAAATTTCCATGACTCAGACAATTCTGGCAATTGTATATTGAACCTTTTGACCCAGACAACATACAATCCAACACTAAGTCGCCATAGTAGTGCTATTGCCTTTAAAATGGCGGCCATTTTGCAAAAAAGTTGGTTTATGCAAATTGCCATCACTTTTATTTTTGTCATCACGTATTTTCATGAACTACACAACCCAATGATCAATTTTAGCTATGATTGCAAATGTTATTATTCCGGCCCTGGTTGGTAGAAATCTAAGGCCCTTTTTCACCTGATGCTGCAGCACTAGTAGTAAAATTTCAGTTAAAAATAATTTTCTAGAAACACCTGGGTTGATGAGTTCCCGCGTCAACTTGATATAAATGGAGTATCAATCACCTACATCGGGCTGCATTCAGAGGAAGCACGAAAACACATGAGCTAATACGTGGTTAAACATTCAGAACTACAAACTTTCTAAAAACACCTAAAATGACTAAATCAAAATGGATTTTCTGACGTCAATTGAAGTCATAGTGATAAATCCTCTACTTGGAATTGTACTCAGAGAAAGCCAATAATTAGAATTTAGTATTACTATGGGCGGACGGAAAAACACACGAGCCCACTTACGTGGTACAAATCTCCATATATTGATTATACAGTGATGTGAGTCAATAAAAACCCTACGTTCAGAAAAGATTTTTTCTTAAAAGGATAAACGTTATTTTTGCTTCATTTTCTTTGGTGTTTACAGAAGAAGGCTATAAGAAGATTTTAATTCGTGTTGTGTATTGCGGGCTTTGGGTTCAGAAAATAGCCATTTGCGGCGCGAGACATAAATTCAGTTGGCCGATTTTTTTCGCCTTACAAACGGAGAGACTGACACGACCGTTTTGTACCATAACACATGTATAGCAAAGACAATTCCATCATGCAATTTCAGATTGTTATCGATTTCTTCTCGACCAAAAACATATCAGTTTGAAATAAAAATGGTCTATTGTGTACGAATTATAAGTACATATATTCAAACAAATTAATTACCATTATTCAATCATAAAGAGTCAGTTATTGAAAAACACTTCCATATCAATGTTCAGTTTAGGACATAAATGAAAACTGCTAGAGATTTTTGTTTTACATCTCTAAGGGAATTATTTGCACAAATACAGTTACTCAGCGTCATTAAATTGCCAAGAGAACTAAAGCGGAGTTTCTGTAAAGTAAATCGGAATTAAACGGTTATATACCTCAAAATTTGAATTAAATATTATTTTCTCAATTTTATTTAGAAAGATTTCTCCGGGAAAGCTAATGAGGTAGCTTGTTTATGCGTAAAGATCATACATTCAAGATCTGGGAATTCTCCCATTAGAGTTATATATATGAAGTGATGTACATTCGGGGTGATGTAATGAATTCCGATTGGTCAGCGCTAGTGTAAGGTTATGTTATGCATGAGGATGATGTATGATTAGTGTTAGAAAGGGGGAATTTATCTGTAACTAGTAAAGGAGAAGCTGAGAAGATAGGTAGTTTTACTTGCATGAGGAGCAGAATTGTGTTCAAGTACTAGTGCCAGGATATATAATTTCCACGTGAGCAGAGGGCTGTAATTATTCTAATGTCGTCTTTGAAGACGAAAGTGTGTGGGAATCAACATAGGATTCCAAATTGTGGACAGATAGAAATCGTGGTGATTATCTTGAGATGATATACGTGGATTATGTCGTCGAGGACTTAATTTAACCTTGACGTCTGAAAGGAGGCCGACAAAAGTTATCTAAGGACTGAGAGGTTCCCATGGAATATACTTCCTGAAGAGTTAAATTATGTGAACTGTTGACATGTTTACTTTGGGGTATTTGGAGTCTTGCGGTGAGGACCAATCATCGTGAACTGCAACGCCTTCAAACATAGGATACTAGAACTCGTTATAAGTATAATAATCTTAAATGTTGTAATTATATGTAATTTTGTTTTTGGACATACCAAATCTTGACCAAATCAAGTAAAGATCATTAAAAAACTGTATTATATTATTATATTTAGTTTTTTTTTTTTTTTAAAATTAAAATCGTTTGTGCACAAGGATCATCATTTGTGTTTGAAAGGTATTCGTGACCTAGGACGTGTCGAGACGTTAAACAGATTGGGGGACTCGTTTTCCGAGAAGTGAATTTGAGATAAATGTATAGCCTTATGTTCAGAATTTACACACCTAAAAAAAGTGTTATAATATTGTTAACATTGTGCACATTTTGGATACAAAATTTTGTGTGTTTACATGATACTACCATTGTAGTTTGGTTCAAGTTAGTATATTGTGTGTTTTGTAGAGTAAATCACAGTGGAGTTGATCCCCAGAAGTGTTCATATGCAAAAAACCTGGGGAGAAGTTGATGAGCGAGAAAGCCTTGAGTTAATGAACTAGCTCAGCATTTAGGACTTGAGGCAAACATGCTATGAGAAAGCAAGTCATCAAGAATAATGTGATGAAAGTTTGTCCAGGGAAGATGGTGGGATAGGTTCATATGTGGGATAGGATAGAAGAAAGAAATTCTGGTGGAAAGGGAAAAAGGATGCTTTAAAGTTAAAGAACTTGAAATTCAAAAGGAAGTGAAATAGAATTGAAAAAGATGGTAATGGAACAAAAACAGAAGAAATGGAAACAAAAACAAAAAAAGAAAAGGGAATTGAATTAGAAAAAGAAAAAAAGTGCAAATGTCACAATGCAAAAAGAGAGCAACAAAAGAGATGGAATTGCAAATTTGAGAAAGACAAAGAATAAGAAAAGGAAAAGTTGCAAAATGAAATGAAACACAAGGAAATGGAAATGCAGATAAAACAAAGAGAGCTTGAAGCTCAACTAGAGTTAGACAAATTGAAACAACAAAGGGGGGGGGGGGGGGGGGGGGGGGGGGGGGGGCCAGCTCGTCAGACTCTTCAAGCCCTCTGGTTTTGATGCGGCCGAAAAATATTCGCCTGGTTCAAAATTTCAGGAACAAGAAGTAGACAAATACTTATTACACTTTGAGAAAATGCCAATAGCTTGATGTGAAATGGCCCAAGGAGTCTTGACCCTTGCTTGCTACGTCAGTGTTCATTGGTAAAAGCCCGAGAAATATATTTCGGCCATGTCATTAGACAAATGAATTGGCCAGAGGCATATCAGACAAAATTCAGTCTGTCAGAAAAAGGATGACCAGACCATTGTTGAATTTGACCGTGTAAAGGAACAAATGTTTGATCTGCTGGCTTCTCTCAAAGAAGCCGGGCAAACATTTGGGTTTCCAATAGGGAGTTGATGTTCGTTGAAGGTTCAAACAGTGTCTACATCCAGATATCAAAACACATGGATGAAAACAACTTGACAGTTTGCGTGAAGCAGTCGTAAAGGCCGACGATTAAGCATTGACACACAAATTAAGTCATAGTCCTAGCCAAGAATTTACTAGTACAACAAATACAACAAAAGTCGGTTCTAACAAAGCGTTCATGGTAGCACTCAGGAGGGAAATCCCATTCAGGTTCCCATTGAAAGGGGAGAAGTGTAAAGAAAGTAGTAATGGTGCTAATCAGAACACATGGGATTGGACCAAATATCACAGGTCACATGCAATCAATGTAAGAAGCCAGGGACTTACAAGGTCACGGTTGTTGGGAGGAGATACGTGGGTATCCACCCAAAAAGGAGGGGAGCCAAAAGTGCTTAAAACCAATAGGTTGTGCAGTGCAGGTACTTTTAGGTAAAGTTCATTATTCTGTCAGAAACAAGAAATTCCAAAAAGGGGAATTGACACAGAAAAGTAAGGGATAACTTAGCCTTTTGTTTTGGAGGTATTAGTGTCACTTTCAGATAATGTTTAGATCCAAAAACCCATTAGAATCATGCCGGACACGGGTGCTGCGCGAAGTCCATGATATGGGAAGATTGTCACTTCCATTGATATTTGAGGAGTTCCACAGGAACTAGTGAATTGACAGGGGATAGGTATGGGATTGTATTAGTGCCCTCTCACCAAAAGATTTGAAAACAGACTTGGTTTCTGGGAAACTGTCACAATGGTGTTGTTAGGCAAGAACCCCAGTTTAAAGGGTATCCATTCTGTTAGGGAATTGATGGCAGGGGGGAAAGTTGCTCCCAGATCCATATGTTTCCCAGTGCCCGTACAGTGGAGAGGATAAATATGTGAGGAAATAGACCATTTCCAGCATGTGCAGTAACTAGGTCAATGACAAGAAAAGCCTCACAGGAAAACAGTGAGCAGGGGATGAGTCAAAAAATACTCACACAATATAGGAAAGAGTGTTGAGGATGACTTGGTCCCAAAATTTAGAGGGATACTTTTCTCTCAAAATTGAGGAATTGGAGCTGTCATCTTCCGCTCTTCAGGGGAGACTAAATCCATGTTAGTGAAAATCCAGCCCTGAGCACAACACCAAGTGACAAGCTGGTAAACAATGAAATCCCGGCCGCCTGAGCATGATAGAGTTAGGGAATGTAAAGGAGAACCCTTTAACCATGACAAGCTGGTAAAATGAGCAGCACAACGACACGCACTTAGGTGGGAGGAATTGTCGCAACAGGAAGCCGAGCAAATTCTGTATGTTCTAACAAGAAAATGGCTGTCCTCATGAGAAAATGGCGGCCACCCGATGCACTTGTAGATGAGTTTTTTTTTTTATGGAAGTCGGGCATTAAAATTGTAGTGACAAAGGTATATCATAGGGGAAGTGATAGGCATAGCCAATGATAGTCCCATGGCAGGACACTTAGGTGTAAGAAAAACACGTGACAGAATTATGAGTCATTTTTGGTGTCCTAAACTCAGAAAAGATGTGTCCGAGTATTGCAAGACTTGTCACACATATCAAATGGTGGGCAAGCCTAAACAGAAAATTCCTACTGCTCCCTTAATTGCAACCAATACCAGCATTGATGAGCCATTTTAGTAGGGTTTTGTAATTAGGATTGCGTAGCGACCACTTCCAAAGACCAAGTCAGGAAGGAAAATTCAGTATTAGACCATCATGGTGCTTCCACAAAGATTCCCCGTGAGGCCCTTATACCCTTGAGAAATATTAGGGCACAAATAGAGTGAATAGCTTTCAACTAGTAGGCCTTACCCCCCCCCAACAATCAATTCAGTCTTGATCAAGGATCAAATTTCATGTCAGGTTTGTTCCAACAAAGTTATGACCAGTGGGGATTTCCCAGTACAGTTCTCCGCTACCACCCAGAATCCCAGCGGGCCCTAGAAAGTGACCACCAAACATGAAAACAATGATCAAAACTATGTTTTTGAATTTGAGAGGGATTGGGGGAATTTTAGGATGCGGGAGTTCATCTCCTGTTATTTGCTACCAGGGAGGCTGTACAGAGTCATTAGGATTTAGGTCCATTTTGAGTTGGTTGTTTGGTCACAAAGTTTAGGGGACCATTTGAAACTACTGAAAGTGGTTGTGTGAAAATCCTGAGGTGAATTGATTAGAAATGTGTTCATTCAGACATACGCTCCAAAGAGCCACTGAAATTGCCACACAAATCTCAAAACAGAAGTAGGCAAAATGAAAACATGGTATGACTAAAGTGCCAGGAAAACAGAGTATTCAAGCGAGGTGATAAAGTTTTGGAACTTTTTCCAATACAAGGGCATCCTTTGCAAGCCCAAGTATTCTGGACCATATGAGATGAGAACAAAGTGGGAGAGACATTGACTCTGTGATCAAACACCAGGTAGACGTTAAAAGTCGACATTATGTCACATAAATAGCTCAAGAGTATAATGACAAGAGATGAGGACAAAACGAATTGTATTCACTTCCTAGGGCCTTAACCGCCTCTGGGTCATGCGCCGTGACTCCCATATGCAGTTTCTGCTTGACCAGAGATTCCCTCGAGACAGGTGTGATAGCAGAGCCACCTTCATCTCTTCCCCGCCCGAAGACTCCCTCTCTTTTCACGTTTTTCTCTCTCTAGTTTCCTCGGAGTGTGTAAAAAAAGACGGTCGCATTCATCCAGAGTTTAGAATTTGAACAAAAACAGCACGGTTGTAAAAACAGAAAAATGAGTATGGTGTCAAATTGCAAACTTCGACATACATGCAATTTAGACAAGAGAAAGTAGGTCACCTCCTCACAAAGTCAAAAGGTGAATTGAAAGAGTTAATTCATGAAGATCGGAAAACCAGATCCTGGATGTACCCAGGAGACACATGTCAAACCCATGACATCGATGTAGGGGACTCCGAAGCCTTGTAAAGCAAACCATCCTTTATAGGGGTGAATCCAATGCAAGTTGCCAACATTCAGGAATGAGGTGAAATACATGTAGACAATGGAATAGTAGAGCAAAGCATTAGCGAATGGAGTTCCCCATTGTATTAGTGCCCAAACCTGAGGGTTCAGTTCGTTTTGTCACAGATTTCGAAAAAGTCAACCTCTGTTACAAAACCGACTCAGATCCGATCCCACGCGAGTGATGAATGCATAGATAGAGTTGGAAATGCAAAATTGTTAGCCAATTTGATTTGTGGAAGGGGTATGGCAAGTTCCCTCAATGACAGTGCCAAAGAAAGAAATTCCAGTATTTTGTACGCCCGATGGCCATACCAAATACAAAAAGATGGCCATTTGGTCTCAAAATTCTGCCGCCAACATTTCAGTTCAGAGGTTAGTGAACAGAGTAGTTGCATACATAATATTGTGAAGCCTATGTCGATGATCTACTTGTGTACAGTGAAACATGGAAGGAAGAACACATGAGACAGCGCCATCAATGTGTGAGGAAATTATATAAGGCAGGTTACTGTTGGATATGGTGAAAAGTGAAGTTTCCATGCAAATGTCAAATTAATAGGGCATGTGGAGACAGGGCAAATTAGGCCCAATCCTGGCAAAAGGTTGAAAGCAATAGAAATTCCCCACACCAAAGAGTAAAAGAGATCTCATGAGAGGTATGGTCGGGTATTATATTACAGAAATACTGTCCAAAATTTCTCAGAAATTGCGTGTCGGGACTGTCCGCTGACCAACCTTCAGAAGAAAAACGCAAAAATTGTCTGGTCAGAGCAATGCCAACAAGCGTTTGAGAAAATCAAATCTATTAAAAAGTATGTTTTACATAAAAGAGAGGAGAGAAGGGGATCCATAGAGTTGTTTATGAAGGATGCACCTGTTAGATGGATGCCACCAATAAGGAAGTGGAAATTTCCCCAATATGTAAACCGTGTAAACTGATAAGATTGTTTATGCTTTAAAGATCGAAACATTGCAATATCTGGAATCCCCCATGAAGGTATATATATGAAGTGAGTAATTCGTGTGATGAATTCCGAGTGGTCAGATGAGTGTAGGTTATGTTATGCAGGAGGTATGATTAATGATTATTGTTAGAAAGGAATCTATCTGTGAGTAGTTAAATACATCACTGGAAGGGGACTCTCTGCCAGCATCCACTAGTAAAAAGTAGGAAGATAGGCTTTAGTTTTACTCTGCATTTAGGAGCAAACCTGTGTCAAGTACCTAGTGCCGGGATATATAATTCCATGTGGGCACGATTGGTCGTAATTATTCTACTGTCGTCTTTTGGAAAGCCGAAAGTGTGGGAATCAAAACCTGGATTCCAAATTGGGAAGATAGAAATCGTGTTGATTATTTTGACTGATATACTGTGGATTATGTCGTTCGACGGGACTTAATTTAAACCTGTCGTCTTTAACTGCTGGACAAAGTTATCTTCAGGATGCGAAGAAAGATTCCCATGGACTTATACTACGAAGGTTAAATAGGTGAACTTTGCAAACTGTCATTTTGGAGTCCTTTGCTGTTGAAGGACATATCATCGGGGAACTGCAACGCCGTCAACATAGGATTACTAGAACTCTTTATCAAAGAAATCTTAAATTGTGATGATAATGTTTGTTTTGGACATACCAATTCTTGAACCAAATCAAGTAAAGATCATAAAACTGTTTAGTATATAAATTAGATCAAATTTGATGCACAAGGATCATTCATGTGTTTTGGAAAGGTATTTCTGACCTTAGACGTCTACGGAGAAGTCATAAACAAACTTGTAACAAATTATTTACGCACGGTTGTTTTCAAGCGGAATACAAAACTTTCTATGGTTTCACTTTTGTCCCAAGTTTTGTTTGTAGCCGTTAAAACCATGAAAATCTTGCTGAACCAAAGTAAACTTGGTATTACACCAGCTATCGTTAGAATTTTAAGTTGGAAATTGAACATTTTTTTACTTAGCATGTTGTTGTAAACTCGGGGATATTATTTTTTAATCCTTCAATTACTCTCCCCACCTTCTATTGTTCACCAATAATTGGTGTGGTAATGTTTGTTACCTCACTCCACGTGAAGACCATGTTATTTTATGTAAGCGATGCATCTTTGTTTGGCTCAAAATCGGCCCAACAGGAATTTTAAATGTCTTCAGCAAAATAGGCGTAAATTCTTCCTCCAAAGTCCAAATGAGACACAAATTAAACGTTCTGAAAGCTGTTTATCCTCTTTATCAAATAGCAAAGATTTTCAAGCAAAAACAAGTCTTAACTATTTTTAATTATTTTTTATTCTGATTAGGGGGTTTTTGACTCACATGTAGTATAGGCAGAAGAAACACATGACCCCAATACATTGTAAAAATTCCAAAATAATGTTTAGAAAACGACCTAAAATGATACAAAACGAGTCATACGTCAATTTGAAGTACGCCGAATACGTACCAAATAGGAGGTTTTGTTTACAACTTATAAGCCTGAGCTAAGTCGGGTATAAAATGCGAAAAAATGTTTTGCAAAAGAGCTTAAAATGGACTTCTTGTTGTTGTTTCAGAATCAATAGTGCCAAAATCGTTTAATTTTATTGTCACGATCCCTAAATATGGGCGGTGGTTTGGTTAAAGTTAAAGGTTAGCCTTGTCCAAGGATGGTGGGCTCTGGAGTCAACGAAAATAAGTAGCCCTTTGCCCTTTTACTATGCTGAGACTTCAGTTAATAAAATAACATGCTTTAGTTTCAATGGTGTGTCTTATACACTAGTACATTATCAGTGGCATTGTAGGCAAAAACAGTTAATAGCCAAATCAAATGTTTGGTCCACTAATTATTCTAATAGCCCACACTGGGGACTCAGAAATAGATTAATTGGATCTCCTCCACGTCACCAATCATTTTAGTTAGCTGGTTGCACACAATCTGGTTTCCAGCGAGCTTGGTTCTATAAAGTTTGTGCCTTCATTTTTCTGTGGCGAACAGCTTCAGCCTAATTATTTTAGCCATAAGCATTGATCGTGACTGTCGCAGACTTGGTAATGGTAGGTGGAAGACAATTACTGAGGAGTAATGTTCCTGATTTGAGGGCAATGGCCAAACTTTGTGTTCATAGAACAATAGGCCTCCTTATTCAGATTTTAGTATCTGTGACTCTTGGAGGGTGTTGGCTGTCAACCTGCAGCAAATATGTGATTCTGTGGTGTGTTTTAAAAATAAATACAAAATACATTGGCCGGGTTACGTATTACAAACACAAGCGCCCCAAAGACTTGCTCAAGTATAGTAACGGAGCTGGCTATGATAACTGGCTGGTTTGTACTCCAAAAGGAAAACAGGCACAGGTACGTCAAAATTGGCTGCAAAAATAATCGACTAAATGAACAGTACGGGTATCTCGGGTTCTACGGGGAATGTTTAAGGCAAAAATTGGAGTGGTTATATGGTCCGGACGAAATGTATTACGTCGATTGTAGTTTTAAAAAGACGGGAGGGACCACAGCCATCTTCGTGTAACACAAGGAAATTAATTGATAAGAAAGAGGTCACGTGATAACTGAAAACAGGCCATTTAATCGCGCCGGTGACATTGTGGTTTTTGTCATGGAATGTGAACGCGTAAGTAGGACATGATTTATGTAACATCATGTGTGATTATCATTCGAATTACATTTCAGTATCTATGACATTTTTGAAGACCACTGTCTTCATTGACTTTATTCATTTTCGGTCCACAAACCACTATGATTTTCTCCCTTAAAGACCCGTACAAAATCATTAAAGCAATATTAGCACATTTTTTGAAGAGCGCCCCCAATTTTCAAAAATCTTGAGATTTTTACATGGTGGCATTGGGAAACGGGCTAGGAATTACCTGTGATGGTTAAGCTCGAAAACATGTATTATGTGTTCACCTAAACGAAGGAATTTTTAATTAGAATAAGTATTATGCGGGGATCCTGATAATTAATCAAAGGATGCTGTGATGAAAACGGCCTTCCAGGTGAAAATATGCCGGGAACCGGAAGGGGCAATAGCGAATGTACGTGTCTACGCATCCATTAGTTGTTTATGATTCAGGCAAGTAAAGTTAGAGGTGATTTTCTCGAGGTGGTGAGGTGGCATATTCTAAGGGGCGGATGCATAATAATAAACGTAGCTTCAGCGCTGATGTTAAGTCCAATCGGTCGATCCCAATTCTATTAGCAAAAATACGCAATTTTGAAAAAAAGCCTTCTCGTTCGCAGGTTTATATGTTCGAGACAATGACCAAAGTAACTGTTGCAAAAATATCAAATCTTGGAAAATGGGGGCGCTCTTCAAAAAATGTGCCAATATTGCTTTCAGCGGCCCATTATGAAGGCATGTCTTGGTTTCTGTGTCGTATGCCTTCTAGAGTGCCAAGCGTAAGTTATCGTGCGGTGTTCTTTTAATCCGCCATCATATTTAGGGAAAAACGGACAACAAAATCAAACGATTATAGCCCTCCTGTTATTCTGGGAATAACATCGTATGAAAAAAAATCAACTTGGTATCAATACGAATTGTGTGGTCAAGAATCCATGGTAAAATTTGAAATCAATTTGGATTATGAATCGTTATCTGAAGTTGCAATACTATTTGAATCAAAAAAAATAACGGAGCGAGAGAATAAGGAAAACTTAACGCCTACATCAGTTGTTTGACAGTGAAAATCAGATTTTCCTTTATGGACGTTAGGGAGGAAGGGGAGGTATAAAGAAACCAAAACCCTGTTGATTAACAAATATAATTGCAATGGAAATGCAGATAAAACAAAGAGAGTCTTGAAGAAGAAGAAACTAGAGTTAGAAAATTGAAACAACAGGCCCGCTCGTCCCAGATACTCTTCCAAGCCCTCTGGTTTTGATTCGGCGAAAAGTATTCGCCTGGTTCCAAATTTCAGGAACAAGAAGTCGACAAATACTTCTACACTTTGAGAAAATTGCCAGACTTTAAATGCCCAGAGTCTTGGACCTTGTTGCTACAGTCAGTGTTCATTGGTCATTTGGTAAAGCCCGAGAAATTATTCGGCCATGTCATTAGCATATGACTTGGTTCCAGAGGCATATAGACAAATTTAGGTCTTGTCAGAAAAATGAGGACCAGACCCATGTTGAAATTTGCCCTGTAAAGGCACAAAGTTTTGATTCCCTGGCTCTCTCAAGAGCCGGGCAAAATGTTTGGTCCAACGTAGAGAGTTGATGTTGTTGAAGAGTTCAAACAGTGGTCTACATCCCGATATCAAAACACATCTGGAATGAAACAAAATTGAACATTTTGGCGTGAGCAGCCGTAAGGCCGAGATTATGCATTGACACACAATTAAGTCATACTGTAGGCCTAGCCAAGATTTACTATGTACAAACAAATACAACAATCGTTCGGGTTCTAACAATGCGTCTCATGGTAGCACTCAGGAGGGGAAATTCCCAGTCGTTTCCCATGAAAAGGGAGTAAAGAAAATTAAATGTTGCTACAATCAGAAACATGGGATGGGCCCCAAATCACGTTCAAATGCAATCACTGTAGAAACCAAGGACTACATTACGGTGTTGGGAGTACATGGCAATCCACCCAAAAGGGAGGAGCCAAAAGTGAGTCAAAACCAATAGGTGTGCAGTTACTTTGAGGTCCAAAAGTTCCTTCTTCTGTTCAGAAACAAGAAATCCCAAAATGGGAATTGACCAGAAAAAGTAAGGTATAACTTTTAAGCCTTTTGTTTTGGAGGGAGTTTGTGTCACTTTCAGATTATAGTTTAGAATCAAACCCTTAGAATCCTGCGGACCGTGCCTGGCGCCAGTCCATGATTTGTAAGATGCAATCTTCCATTTGATATTGAGAGTTCCACAGGAACTAGTGAATTGATTCAGGGGATAGGTATGGATTGATTAGTGTCCCTCTTCACAAAATGAAGTTGAAATCAGACTTGGTTTCTGGAACTGTCACAATTGTGTTAGGCAAGAATACCAGTTTTAAGGGGTATTCCAGTTGTAGGGAATGATTTTGCAGGGGGAAAGTGCTCCCAGATCCCATATAGTTTCCCAGGTGCCCTGACAGTGGATAAATTTGATGAGGAATAGACATTTTTCCCGCATGTGTGTCAGTAACTAGGTCCTGATCAGAAAAGCCGCACAGGAAAACAGTGAGCAGAGTGATGAGTCAAAATACTCACAAATATAGGAAAGAGTGTTGAGGATGACTTGGGCCCAAATTTAGAGGATACTTTTCTCTCAAAATTGAGGAATTTGGAGGCTCTTCCTCTTTCGGGAGACTAAATCCCTGTGAGTTGGAAAACACCAGCCCTGAGAAAAACAAAAGGACAAGCTGGTAAACAATGAAATCCAGCCGCTGAGCATGATAGAGTTCGGGACTGTAAAGGAAGACCCTTTAAAACGCCATGACAAGCTTGGTAAATGAGCAGCACAACGACACAGCACTTAGGTGAGAAGGGCATGTCGCAACAGGAAGCCGAGCAATTCATGTATGTTTCTACAAGCACAATGGTGTACTCATGAGAAAATGGGGGCCACCCGATGCACTTGTGATTGAGGAATGGAAGGTCGTGCTAAAATTGTAGTGCCAAAGGTATATCATAGGGAAGTGATAGGCATAGCCCATGATAGTTCCCAGGGGGACATATGTGTGAGAAAAAACACATGACAGATTAGGAGTCATTTTGGGTCCTAAACTCAGAAAAGATGTGTCTGAGTATTAAGATGTCACACATATCAAATGGTGGGCAAGCCAAATCAGAACATTCCTACTGCTCCCTTGCAACCAAACCAGCATTTGATGAGACTTTTAGTAGCGGTGTTAATAGAGCGTAGACCACTTCCAAGTACAAAGTCAGGAAAATCAAGTATTAATGACCATCGTGTGCTTCCACAAGATTCCCTGAGGCTATTACCCTTGAGAAAATATTAGGCCACAGAGTATAGTGAAAGCTTTTCCACGAGGCCTTACAAAAAATCAATTAAGTCTGATCAAGGATCAAATTTTCATGTAAGGTTTGTTCCAAACAAGTAGGGCCGTTGGGGATTTCACAGTACAGTTCGTCGGCATACCACCCAGAATCCCAAGGGCCCTAGAAAGGATACCACCAAACATGAAAACAATGATCAAAACCTATTGTTTTGAATTTGAGAGGGATTGGGATGGGGGAGGTAATCTCCGTATTTGCTACCCGGGCAGGTGACTACAGGAGTCATTAGGATTTAGTCCATTTGAGTTGGTGTTTGGTCACAAAGTTAGGGGATCATTGAAACTACTGAAAGTGGTTGTGTGAAAATCCTGATGTGAATTTGTTAGACTATGGGTCTCAATTTCAGACACAGCTCCAAAGAGCCACTGAAATTGCCAACAAAATCTCAAAACAGAGTCAGGCACAAAATGAACATGGTATGGAAAAGATTCCAGGAAACCGAGTATTCAAGCAGTGAAAAAGTTTTGGCCACTTTTTCCAATAAAGGGCATCCTGGGCAGCAAGTATTCTGGACCATTGAGATGTGAGGGAACAACGTGGAGACCGTGACTATGTGATCAAAACACCAGGTAGACGTAAAAGTCGAACCCCCAACTTATGTTTGTCACATAAATATGCTCAAAGAGTATAATGAAAGAGATGATGACATAAAGCCTGCATGACTGTGTAATGTCATCTAGAGTTGAAGTGTGTACAAATGGTGACATCACAGAGTTAGAATTGGAACAAAACAGCACTGTAAACACAGAAAATGAGTAAGGTGTCAAATTGCACAATCTGACATACATTGCAATTGTAGACAAGAAATTAGGTCACCTCCCACAAAGTCAACACAGGTGAATTGAAAGAGTTAATTCGTGCGTGGGAAAAACAGATTTCCTGAGGTCCCAGTGAGACACATGTCATTAACCCTGACATAGATGTAGGGGACTCCGAGCCTGTAAGCAACATCCTTATAGGGTGAATCCAATAAGTTGCAGCATGTCAGAAATGAGTGAATCTACAGTTGACAAATGGAATTAGTAGAGCAAAGCAATATAGTGAATGGAGCTCCCAGTGTATTCTGGTTCCCAACCTGATGGTTCATTTCGTTTTGTCACAGATTTTCGAAAAGTCAAACCTCTGTTCCAAAACCCGACTCATATCCGATCCGACGGATTGATGATTGCATAGATAGCGTTGGAAATGCCAAATTTTTAGCAATTGTGATTTGTTGAAGGGGTATGGCAAGTTCCCCTCAACTACGTGACAAAGAATTCAGTCTTTTGTACGCCCGATGGCCTATACCAATACAAAAGATGGCATTTGGTCTCAAAAATTGCAGCAACATTTCAGAGGTTAGTGAACAGAGTAGTTGCAGAAATAGAATATTGTTGAAGCCTATGTCGATGATCTCTTGTGTACAGTGAAAAATGGAAGAACAATGAGACCAGATCCATCAATTGTGTGAGAAATTATCTCAGGCAGGATTAACACTTTGAATCTGGTGAAAGTGAATTTTGCCATGAAAATGTCACATACTTAGGGCATGTGGTAGGACAAGGGCAAAATTAGGCCAATCAAGCCAAACGTTGAAGCAAATTGAGAAATTCCACCAACCACAGCAGTAAAAGAGATCTCATGAGATTCTTTGGTATGGTCGGGTCTGGTATTACAGAAAATACTGGTCCAAATGTCTCGAAATTGCGTGTCCGCTGACAACATTCTGAAGAAAGAGAAGAAAAAACGCAAAATTTGTTTGGTAGAGCAATGCCAAAAAAAGCATTTGAAGAAAATCAAATCTATTAAAAGTATTTTGTACTATAAAAGAGAGAAAAGGGGCTTCCCTAGAGTTGTTAGGCAGGAATGCACCGGTTAGATGGATTGCACAATAAGGGGAAGTGGGGAATTCCCAATATGTAAAATTAGTAACTGAGTCAGCTTGTTTTGCTTTAAAAGATCGAAACATTGCAAGATCTGGGAATTCCCCCATAGAGTATATATATGAAGTTATGTAATTTGGGTGATGAATTCCGATTGAGTAAGCTAGTTGTTAGGTTATGTTATGCCATGATGGAGATGTAATGATATTGTTAAAAGGGGAATTTTTTCCTTGTTTTTTGGGGGGAGTAGTTAAATACTATTCACGGAAGGACTCTCTGCCAGCATCCACTAGTAACAAGTAGGTAGAAGATAGCTAGTTTTACTCTGCATTGAGGAGCAGACCTGTGTCAAGTACCTAGTGCCAGGATATATAATTCCATGTGGGCAGAGTGGTCGTAATTATTCTACTGATTAGTTTTGAAGCCGAAGTGCGGGAATCAACAATAGGATTCCAAATTGTGGACAGATAAAATCGTGGTGATTATCTTGGACTGATATACTGTGGATTATGTCGTCGAGGGACTTAATTTAACCTTGTCGTCTTTAACTGCTGGACAAAAGTTATCTTCAGGACTGAGAAGATTCCCATGGAATATACTACCTGAAGAGTTAAATTATGTGAACTTTGCAAACTGTCATTTTGGAGTCTTTGCTGTGAGGACATATCATCGTTGAACTGCAACGCCTTCAACATAGGATACTAGAACTCTTTATAAGTATAATAATCTTAAATTGTGTATGTAATTTTGTTTTGGACATACCAAATTCTTGAACCAAATCAAGTAAAGATCATTAAAACTGTTTATTATATATAATTTAGATCATTTGTGCACAAGGCTCATTCATTTGTGTTTGAAAGGTATTTCTGACCTTAGACGTCTACGAGACGTCATAACAAAACTTTAAAATTCTTTATCGCACTGTTGTTTTCAAGCGGAATACAAAACTTTCTATGTTTCACTTTTGCTCCCAAGTTTCGTTGTAGGTTAAAACCATGAAATCTTGCTGAACCAAAGTAAACTTTGGTCTTACACCAGCTATCTTGAATTTCTTATTTAGGAAATTGAACATTTTTTAACTTCAGCATTTTCTTTTGTAATCTCTGGGATATTATTTTTATAATCCTTCAATTACTCTCCCACCTTCTATTGTTCAACAATAATTTGGTGTTAAATGTTTGTACTCAAATCACTGCTGAAGACCATGTTACTTTATGTAAGCGATGCATCTTTGTTTGGCTCAAAATCGGCCAAACAGGATTTTGAAGTCTCTCAGCAAAATAGGCGTAACTCCTTTCTCCAAAGTCCAAATGACACCAAATAAACGTTTCTGAAAGCCTGTTTATCCTTCTTTATAACCATAGCAAAGATTTCAGCAAAAACAATTCTTAACTATTTTAATTATTTTTTTATTCTGAATGTAGGGGTTTTTTTTGACTCACACTGTAGTATAGGCAGAAACACATGACCCCAATACATTGTAAAAATTCCAAAAATAATTGTTTTTAGAAACACCTAAAGTGACTCCAAACGAGTTCATACGTCAATTTGAAGTACGCCGAATACGTACTCAATATATGGAGGTTTTACAACTTATAAGCCTGAGTAATGCGGTGTTAAAATGTCGAAAAATGTTTTTGCAAAAAAGAAAAAAGAGGCCTTAATGACTTCTTGGTGTTGTTTTCAGAACAAACATAGGGCAAAAATCGTTTTAATTTAGTTGTTCCGATCCCTAATAGGCGGAGGTAAAGGTAGCATGGTCCAAGGATGGGGGGAGCTGAGTCAAAATAAGGTAAGCCCTGCACTTACTATGCGAGACTCAGTAGTAAAATAACATGACTTTAGTTTCAATGTTGTGTCTTATACACACTATACATTATCAGTGGTCACTTGTAGGCAAAAACAGGTAATAGCCAAATCAAATTGGTCACTATTATCTAATAGCCCACTTGGGGACTTCAGGAATAGATAATGGATCTCCTCCAGTCCCAATTCATAGTAGCTGGTTTCACACATCTTGTTTCCCAGCAGCTTGGTTCTATGAAAAGGTGTGCCTGCATTTTTCTGTGGCGAACAGGCTTGCATAATATTAGCCCATAAAGCAGGATCTGTGAATTTTGTCGCAGCTATGGTAATGGTGGTGGAAGACAGTACTGAGAGAGTAATGTACTTATTTTAGGGCCATGGCAAACTTTGTGTTCAAGATAACAGATAGGCCTACCTAATTCATATTTTTAGTATCTGTGGACTGAGGGTGGTTGGCTGCAACCTGCAGCAAATAATATTCTGATCTGTGTTGTTTACAATAAATACAATATACATTGCCGGATTACGTTATTACAAACAAAGCGCCCAACTACTTGGCTTCAAAGTCTAGTTAAAGGAGCCTGCTAATGATAACTTGCTGGTTGTACTCCAATTGAAATACAGCACAGAAACGTCAAAATCTGCCAAAATAATCGCTAATGAACAGTACGGGTTTATCAGGGTCACCTGGGGAATGTTTAAGGCAAAATTGGAGTGGTTATATGGTCCGGAAATGATATAACGGTCGATAAACGACGGGAGCACATCCATGTCTTCCGTTGAACCCAGAAATTTATTTAAGAAAAGAGGTCACGTGGATAACTTGAAAACACCTTTAATCGCGCCGTCGACATTGTGTTTTTTGTCATGTAATTGTGAACGCGTAATTAGACAGGATTTTAATGTAAATCAGTGATTTATCATTCGAATTACATTTCAGATATCTCTGAATTTTTAGAAGACCCTGTCTTCCTTGACTTATCTATTTCGTGGTCCACACAACCACTCCGATTTTCTCCCCTAAAGAACCCGTACAAAATCATTCAAAGGCATATTGCACATTTTGTTGAGAGCGCCCCCCAATTTTTCAAAATTTTGGATTTTTACATGGTTGCATTGGTAACTGGCTATTTAACTATACCTGTGAATGGTTAAGCTCGAAAAGTCTATGTGTCCCAACGAAGGAATTTTGTCCTTAGAATAATTATTATCCTGGATCCCTGATAATAATTCAACGGGCTGCTTTGAAACGGCCTTCCAATGTAAATAGCGGGAAATAGCGACATGTACGTGTCTACGCTCATCATTATTGTTTAATGATTCAGGCAAATCAAGTTAGAGGTTTTCTTCTCGAGGTGGCACTATCATCATGGAACGATGCATAACGTAGCATTTCAGCTCTGCTGTTCAGTCCAATCTGGGATCCCAATCCCTAAATTACAAAATCGCTTATTTTATGATAATACGCACTTTTTAGCATTCTCGTTCGCAGGTATAGTTTCGTAGACAATTACCAACGTAACTGTGCAAAAATATCAAATCTTGAAAATTGGGGGCGCTCTTCAAAAAATGTGCCAATATTGCTTTAAGCGGCCATTATGAAGGCATTTCTTGTTTCTGTGTCTGTATTCCTTCTAGAGTGCAAGCGGTAAGTTATCGTTCGGTGTTCTTTTAATCCGCCATATTTAGGGAACACGACAATCAAATCAAACGATTCTAGCCCTCCTGTATTCTGGGAATAACATCTGTATGAAAAAAAATCAACTTTGGTATTCAATACGTAATGTGTGGTCAAGAATCCATGGTAAAATTTGAAATCAATTTGTGATTATGAATTTCGTTATCTGCATGTTGCAATACTATTTGAACAAAAAAAATCACGGAGCGGAGAATAAGGAAAATAACGCTACATCACTTTTTTTGCAGTGAAAATCAGATTTTCCTTTATGGACGTTAGGGGTATAATAACCTGTGATAAAACATATAATTTTCAATATTGATAAAAGTTTGCAATGATTTTTTATACTAATATTTTGCCCATAAATGTATATGGATTATTCCTAAAGATATGTAAAGAAAGATCGTAAATAACTAAGATACAACGTGGCCGAGTTCAGCCTATATTGAAATAAATGTAAATGTGTCATTATTAGTTTAAAGCAATCCGTGCTAGAAGATGTTCACAAAACAAATTACGAAGTGGTCGAGGTTGTTAATGGGCGAGTTGAATTTGTGGAATATCGTACGCCAGAGGAGGTTGAATAATGATCCGTAAAGACATTATAAAACGGTCGAGCCGAATAACGGGGAGTTAAATGTGCTGCATATCGCATATTCCAGAGAACGACACATCATTAATTAGAGTGATATGCATGATAAAGTTCGTAAATATGTAACCACACACACCTTTTTGATGTCTTCCCGCTTTGGTTTGGTATTGTGTTCAAGAGATATGCCAGTGAACGACACTGCATTATTGAAGTTCATGAATGCATGATGAAGTTCGTAAATACTGACCGTTTTGGTATCTCTCCGTTTTTGTATTGTACCATTGTGTTCAACAGATATACCTGAGAACAACGCTACATTATTTGATAACGTCATTATTCATAAAATTTATCAAATCTGTTACAGACCGTTTTGGTATCTTTCCGTTTTGGTATTGTACCATTGTGTTCAACAGATATACCCGAGAACAACGCTACATTATTTGATAACGTCATTATTCATAAAATTTATCAAATCTGTTACAGACCGTTTTGGTATCTTCCGTTTTTGTATTGTACATTGTGTTCAACAGATATACCCGAGAACAACGCTACATTATTTGATAACGTCATTATTCATAAAATTTATCAAATCTGTTACTGACCGTTTTGGTATCTTTCCGTTTTTGTTTTGTACCATTGTGTTCAACAGATATACCCGAGAACCACGCTACATTATTTGATAACGTCATTATTCATAAAATTTATCAATTCTGTTACAGACGACCGTTTTTAGTATCTTTCCGTTTTTGAAGTTGTACCATTGTGTTCACCAGATTCCCGATACACGCTACATTTTTTGATACCGTCATTATCATAAAATTTATTCAAATCCTGTTCCGATCGTTTGGTATCTTCGTTTTTGTACATTGTACCAATTTTTGTGTTCAACAGATATACCCGAGAATAACGATACATTATTTGATACGTCATTTTTATAAAATTTATCAAATCTGTTACTGACCGTTTTGGTATCTTTCCGTTTTTGTATTGTTACCATTGTGTTAAACAGATATATACCGAGCCAACCGCTAATATTAATTTGTCATATTCATAATAATATATCAATCTGTTCAGTACCGCTTTTCGTATCTTCCGTTTTTGGTACTGTTGTTTAAAAACCATTGTGTTCAAAACAGTAGACCGAGAATAACGATACATTATTTGATAACGTCATTATCATTAAATATCAAATCTGTTACAGACCGTTTTAGTGTCTTTCCGTTTTGATATTGCCCCATTGTGTTCAACAGATATACCCGAAAACAAAGAAAATACAAGCATGCATTATTTGATAACGTCATTATTCATAAAATTTATCAAATCTGTACCAGACCGTTTAGTGATCTTTCCGTTTTGATATATGCCTACAGTGGGTTCAACAGAGTTATATACAAAACAACACTACAAATACCGTGAGAGATAGGATTATTTAATAGACAAGGTAAAAGGTGTATGGTTCTCAATCAATGTCCGTTAATATAGCTATAGATGAGGTGTTGACGACAATGTTTACAAACACAAGTTAGCACCTGGTCTACTGGCATGTTAGGGTGCAAAGTATATGCCCATACAGTTCAGCATTCAATAGCCACACGCCTGATTGAATCACGAATTTTACAAAAGCCAAGCCCTGCAGGGCTCACGCATACTGCCGGCAGTGCTTTGTTCGTTGCCCGGCGTTGACGTCGCATGTCAACTCATCTTATACCTTATGAAGATTTGTAATTTGATTCATCCTACGATTTAACCAGGTGTTTCATTTGAGGTCCCATGAAATGAAAAACATCAGCATTTATTAAGCGTTGTTTTTGAACCCAACTTAACCTTTGACACTGCTAAATATATTCCTCATCACAGCATTAAGAGAAACATTTCATTCTTATATCAATACACACAAAACGCCTAAATTTCATTGGCCACTCAACCTTGTAAAGATTTAAGCAAAGAAGATTTAGAGAATAAAAGATGAATTTGTTTGCTGGGCGGGTAACTAGCTTCAGAACCCGTTATTCCCCAAAAGCAACTGCATACATCAAACATGGTACTCGTGCTCTCTGGTTCTATACAAAACTCACTGGATCGATCGCAGCAGTTAGAAAGAAAATGTGAATCACAGTCCTCGCGGTTGTATTCAACAATCGAGTACCGAGCTTTTGTGGGGTTTTGTCAAGATGAATTGTAACGGATATATATTTATTTCTGGTTTCCGCGTTATAGGTTTCTTCGCTATTATAATCCCATGGATGATTTGATATGTTGTAACTCCAACAAGTCCACGAAGGGATGTCGACTTGACGAATACTATAGTAGTTTCAAAGTTAAGTGAAAGTTCTTGCATAATTCCATAGTTGGCATATTGACTTTAAAGTCACCACACCCGAAGTTCTCCCACTTTCCCTCACGTGCATTGGCCCAAAGTTCCCTGATGTCTCATCATTAGCTATCATTCACAAAAACCATTTTTGGAGAATGACACGATCTATGCTACATGCATCAGAATATTATGTATTGCTTTTTATCAGGTTTATCACAGCAAGGCAATACTATGCAAACCTTGGCTGTATTAGGAGGCTTCATCTCTGCAACTGGGACTCCCCGCCCAGGCTGAACCTTTCAAACTTATCTAACCCCTTTTCTTTAACCCAACCCCCCCCCCCCCCGAGCATTCTTGTCTTCTGGTTTCGACTCCGTGTTGCAACTCCTTTTTCGTAATCCCTGCGCACTTGTTGACAGTGTTGTTGCCATGGACATTAGTACAGATTTTTTATTCAAGTTATCATTTTCCCAGTGGAATACGATGTTGTCTTCTGTCATAAGTTGAGGTCTAATGCTGAAGTCTGTTGGATGCTTTGTCGCAGGGCCTTGCCAGAGCATGTTTTCTAACTCTGCACAAAAATCCTAAACTGTCAGAGTGGCCAAGCCGGGCCAGATCAATGGTAGCATGCTTGCTTTGGAACATTATTGAGACTGCCATTCACGCAGAGTTAATTTCCATTGGCCCTCTGGTCACTCACTGTAACAGGTCTTGCCCATATAACTTTAAACTTTGCGATTGATCTCTAAGTCAATCTTTGCAAGGTATAGCCATGCAGAGGAACCGGGTATGCTCAGTTAGTATGAATTTTCAGACGCACATCTCCATCTCGTCCACTGTGTTTGGAGGCCAAGAAGCTAGGTCTCTGGACTCATTGAAAGCCTGCCGAATATTCGAAGGAGAGCGACATCTGACACTCGATAAGTTGCACATACCCGTTTTCTGGGCCCGCGATTCACTTTGCTCCCTTTCTTCTTTCCAAAAGGAGTAGACTTGAGGGTGCCTTGTGGGTAACGCCTTTATCTCTAATTTGTCACGAAAACTGAATTCGCTGGGACAATGGGCCACCGGAAGACGAATGGGGGTGGTGCCTCTGGAAGTTTGTTGCTTCCGTTGTGTATCATCTCCCAACAGACGGGATATCCAACTCATTCAATCGAGTTTTTTGCCGATCACAGTTAGGTATCTAGCACACAGATAGCATGCGATATGGGGCTTATATGATAGCAGAGAAGGTGTAAAACTACCATGATTCACCGTGGATATCAGACAATGCTGTTGGCAGAGTCTTGGCGACCCTAGAGTTCTGTTCATGTTTTCTTGCATATCTCGAATTTAAGAGAAATGTAATTTATGTAACAGATGTTTTAAGTGTCAATTTACTTGGCTAACAAAGTTTCTTACATTACCCCCAAACGAGACTCTCGACATTAAGGCCCTAATTTGCATTATGTTAGTGACACCGTGAACAATAATTTATAGAGTACCTTTCAGATTATCCTCGACCCTCAAAACATATTCTCGTCATCTGTGGGCAAGTATGTTGACTATTGGCCAAAGATAATGCCCAAATAATAGATTTGTAGCTATGGCGACCCTAATTTGCTATTTTTGTCACATGGGACATCTGGTACTGTTTTAAAATCTGTGAACCCTCAAAACAATAGGTCCTTGACACATTCTTTGTTCCCTTTATCAACAGTATTGGGGTGAGATATATCGAAAAGTTTATTTTTCTGTAATGGCGAACTATTTGCATAGAAATGATACGTTGACACTTTTTTGATATTTTTAACATAGCTAATCGTTTTTCCCCCCCCTAGGCACTTTTTTCTGGTATGAAACGTTTGATTAGAAGTTTATTTCAAGGGGTTGCACGGGGGTAATCCTTTAACAATATCACACAAGTGAACACAAGACAGTTCTGACTGCTTTTCAGTACTAAATATATCCTCATCAATTTTGAAGCCACAAAATGTTCATGGGATAAAGCAATCCCATGATTTTACAGACGGATATCATGGCAAACATCATGAGCAATTTGCATAGACGACAAAGATACCCCGACCATGCATGGTCAGCTTGTTTTTAACGATGTGCACATCCAATACTATTGAACGGGCCCTTGGTAGATTAGCATGCCTTGCCTCCAGTGATTGGGGGAGGTCAAACATAATAATGTGAATTTTAATGCTCTTTTTTTCTATTTTATGCACCCTTGTGGAGAAATTTTTCTAAAATGAAAACCCTTTCCCCCTACGAAACGGTGAATCATAGAGGGTAGATAGATATTTTCAATACCCATCAGCATAATAGTGTCTTTTTCCGTTCTTGGGGGGGGGTTGCATATAAAAAAATTATTTCCACCCAATTGGAAAGCATACACCAAACTTCATTCTCTAAAGTGCCATTTTCTTCATGTATGAACATTTCATGTTTTCAAAGTTCGGATCATAAAACTTCACATTTAAAGTTATATGATTTGGTGAAAATGGATACCAGTAAGCATTGTCACAACTAAAGGCGCTTCTCTATGCTTTTCCTGCCAGGTCCTTTGTTATCGTTGGGCTTTTGGTACACGGCAATGTGCTCGTTACCTTGTAACTTGTTTATTGTAGGTCCTCTCTCGTTTGTCCATGCTGTTTTCCAACATTGCTTTCCCGGGAATCGCAATCAACTTTTTGCGAAAGATTATAGATAGTCTTTTAGTACAATTTTTTAAATATTTTTATTTAGTAAATATACCCCATGGTTTTTGTAACTCATAGTGAGTGTCTTTGACTGCCTTGAAGGCTAATGAAAACAAAAAGGCTGTCGGATGTTCCTACTTGAGAAGCTTTCTTTGACTGTGCATTAGAGGTGGCTGAGCTTTTAAAGGAAACCAAATGTTCATCAGAGTTATATTCACCTAATCGTCAGGGTGGCGTTCATAGTTACGCACAAGACTGAACAAAACTGGAAACATTCTTAAATTTTTATATACCCCAGGATAACCTAAACTGTTGTGCCTGTCGTATTAGATAGGGAAGCTTACGTTTTTTACCAACCATAGTGAGACTGTTTTGTTCTCCACCAATTACTTTTGGTAAACTTTTAGTATTATTTGAAAAAAAAATTCCAGTATATTGACAACACAGTTATTCAATGTTACATCGGAAATGAACATACTTAATAAGCATACTCCTTCTGGCTAACTATTCTAACTCCCAAATATTCCTATGCACCAATGTTGTATTGCATTTGTAACGAGACGTACTCAAGGTCAGAAAAGTAACCTCCCGTGGTTCATAAAACAAAATCACAACTGACTATTTGTAGAGATTGACTTGACCAAGATGTAAATTCAAACAATGATTTAATAAACACTAGAATCTTCTGATCAATCATCCATTACAATGCACAAAATTATACCTACTTAAAATCAAATTAACACACACCATCCTATAAAATATACGTTCAATGTTCTCGTTGGTGCGCACTAGTCTCTGTAGAATCAGGTCCACATATAAATCTTGGCGACACAAATCTTGCTGGTACAGTTCAACTATTTTCGCGAAATCGCAAAAGTCCTTGTTCTAGACCGGCCGATTAATCTGCAAACTCGTAGACTTGGAGAAACACTGGAAGTATAGCTGCTGCGTATTTTAATGTCCATACAGGTACTCGGTGCGTTAAAGGTGAACGTCACTGGTAGAGAAGAAAATCTGCTGGAATGTTAATGTTAAAGGAGAACCGTACAACGAACAATATTAAACAATATATACTATAAAATAATTATTGACCACATATCGAGTGGTTTCATAGAAAAATGGAATTATATAACCCTAACAATGAATTAAAACCATCTAATTTGACCATGTGCTATTTAAAATCGCGCTAGTGTATAACGTGTTATGCGATGCGACCGGCACCTTTAGGTCATACATGCCATAGGAAATGCACATTATGAAAGCATCATGCGTGAAGATGTATGACGCTACTGTGCCGTCCGTATCGCATAACACAAATACATATCCCATATACAGTAGCGCGAATTTCAAATAGCGCATGGTCAGACAAAATGCTTTTAATTCGTTTTATGGTTATTATAATTCCGTTTTCCCATTAAACCACTCCATATGTGTTCAATAATTGTTTTTATAGCGTATATTATGTAAGTTATTCTTGATACAGGTTCTCCTTTAACCTTTGTTTTCCAAAGGCACCAAAATTGAGCAGCTCTGACAATTCTAGCAACTTTCCAGAATTGTATTAAATAACATAACATTTTATATCTATCAAATGTTATGAAAGTTCTCCACCTTCTGTTTGAGAGGTCTACACTCGATGAAATCTCTTGACACTGGCAAAGAGAAATAACTTGCGAAAGAATTTGTCCACAGCAAATTTCCCATGATGCAACACAACGTTCGTTCGTGCAAGTCCAAAATCACAGTGGAAGATCCGTCTTTAACCAGCTGATAGTTTCATCATCCAGGTTGATCAGGCCTGGAATTCCTCTTGGGGACTTGTAAACCTCACAGTCATCTATGATGTGGCTAATGGTTTGTGGTTCTCCACAATCGCAGTTTGGTGATGGTTCTACTCCGATCTTGTGAAGGAAGTTCTTTGTACGACCAACGCCAGTTCTGAGTCTGTTGAGGTTGACCCATGCTTTCCTATCAAGGTCACAGCCTTTGGGCTTGCTAGATGGGCTGTCCACAAACTGCTTAGGTTCAAAGTAGAGGATGACCATTGCTCATAATGCAATGCGCGCTTAGGTGAAAAGATGTATTCATTGAGGCGGTTTATTTAAATCAAGACGACTGACGTGTCATTTCATTCGTTGTGTGGCCATGGGTAGGACAAAATTTAACCACCCAATAGCACCCGATATCCAACAACTGATATTTTGGCGGATTGTTTGTATCGAATTGACATTATGAGTGTATACAAGCACCCAAACTAATAATTATTCCGTGCAATATTCAAAATGTCAGCGCCCAGCACGGACGACTGGTTTTGAATGGGCTTCACCCCCTTGGTCGAAACCCCACTTTTTGAGAAATTAATTTGATCTTGAATTTTGCTCAAAATTAACGCAAAAGTATGGTTTAAATGCTCCCTAACTTCAATTTTGAGAGCTTTTTATTTTTTCGGCAACTTTTTTTCGTGCGTCTGCCCTCGAATAGGGCTGATAATTTTTGGCAACCCTGCAATGTGTGTGCATAAGCACGAGGTGATTACACTGGACCGGCTGGGTTATTAACATATTTATGAATATTGCATAGGTACATATGGTAAAAGTGTTCAGATTGTTTTGAAATTTGGCTCGAATGTTCAGAAGGGTCGAATGCAACTACCTGACCAGATACTTTAGTGAATGAAGATACCAGTGCCTAGTAAATAGACAACACCTGCAGGCCCTGTAGGAAATTACGTTCAAAAGTAACAATTTTGGAAGCTGCAGGTACCTGTATGGAACTTTCACAAAGTATAATATTTTTGTATTAATAGAAAGTAACATGTTAATTTACATTCAAAATATACTAATCCAAAACAGGCTTCTGTTGGGAGTTATGAATTTCACAATGTCGAGTTACGTGCATTTTCCCTATACCAACTTGGTTGGGCTGTAGAGGCGTGCATTGTCAACATTCCCGTTTCTATGGTAGGATGTCCGTCAAACTTGTTGTAATGAAGTGTTTTGACATAGCAATGACACAAAGTCCATTGTCCTCAACAGGTGTGCAACCTTGTTCCTATAGGTAAACAAAAGAACCTCTGTAGGTTCCTTAGAACAGGGAAGGGGAAGATAAGACACTGTTGCTCGTATTGTTCTTTAACTGCGGAATCTTCTGACATGTTCTTCAGAAAGTAAGTAATCACAATCTAGTCCATTTAGAACTAGGTTAATCAGGAAAAGTCATGTATTGCACAAACACTGTAACGGTTCATAATTTTTCCCGTTAGTTTCTCCTCACCATAATTTATATGATTAAATTTAACATGATTTAATTAAATAATACAGAAAAATATATAATATTCAGGAGTCTCTGTCACACCTCCCCCCTTAAGAAAAAAATTTTTGAGTAACTTCTTTAGTCAGTACTTTGGATACTACATATGTTAGCATGTGAGGATTCGCATTTTAGCTGACTATTGAAAGGTTTTATCGGCAAGTACTGGCCCTGGCCTTATATTTTTGAGTCCAAGTTGACCCTGCATGGTTAAACTCCATTCAGTAGAATGTACTGATTCTTGTTCTCATGTTGTGGAGGAAGTGAGTGGATTGTGGCCAGTATACACGTTATTGGGTGTTTAGGTGAGCTCAAGTAACTCAAAGTGTTTTTTTTGGGTTAAAGGCTAGCAACAAGGCTAAATAGTCCTTTTCAATGGTTTTGACTAATTTGGCTGATGCTTATTGAACTTTTTCGAAAAGTAGCTAAGACATATGGATGCTCAACAATTGTCTTCACCCTCTTGTGCAAGTACTGCACCGCATCCCACATCACTAGAATCTACCATCAAATTTGAACTGAGTCTGAAAATCAGATGCTGTCAGAACTGGCGAGTTCATGAGTATGGCCGTAATTTTGTCAAATGCTTCTTGGCATGAATCAGACAAACAAATCGGGGTATTTTTTTTTGAGCAAGATGGTCATTGGATGTGCAATAAACAGAAAATTAGGACAGGATCTATTAAGATCTCGCCATACCAGAGAAATCTCATCATCAGTTCTGCCTGTTGGTTGGTGATGGTGCCACTTGCTCTTGGCCACAAGTTGGCTTGGATTGGCTTGACCTACCCTTGACCCACAATGGGGCCTAAATGGTGACCGTGCACAACAAAAAATCACTCTTGCCTAATTGACAGTTTTAAATTGGTGTTGACAATTGTTCCCCCAAACATTTGTGCATTTGCGTTTGGTCTTTCCATGTCTCAGAGTACAATACCAAATCATCAATATCGCCTTAACAACCTCTACATCAGCAATTTATTACCTTGTTTAACAATCTTGGAGCGTTAGCGGGAGCATTTGTCAAGCCAAAGGGCATCACCTTGTATTGGTACAATCCATCTGTGTTCCAAACGCTGAAAGTCTTTTGCTCTTCTGTCAGTGGAACTTGCCAGTATCCCTTTAATAAATCAAACTTGCTAAACAAATTTGGCATGTCCAATCTTATCACTAAAATCATCAATTCTGGGATTGGTCGAATTGTCTTGGATTTTCGCTTTGTAGCCGAAAAATCTTGACACAACGCGGTATGACCATCAGGTTTTGTTTTGGTACCGTTACACACGGTGACGACCAATCGCTGTGGCTGGGTTCAATTATATTGTTCTGTTACATCTAATACCTCTTCTTTCAAGATTTGGCGTTTTAAGGGTCAACTTAAGGGTGTTGTTTGCTAGGAGCTGCCATACCAACATCTATGTCAATAATACACCACATTTCTCTCAGGTACATGTACTTAATATTTGTTTACATTACACCTGGTCTGAAAATTGTCATGGCCAACTGATTTTGAAGTGCTGGTTTCGCCCTATCAACATCACTTTTTCAGCAGATTATGTGACAATTGTCTTTGTTTTCGCCTAACTGGCGTTTTGACAACCTAGGTTTACATCACGGACCTTGGATTCAACCTCCTACGACCCCCCACTGTATCTAGTTGCAATGGATGTCCAAGAATGGAAATAATACCAAAACTTTATCCCCTTTTCAAAACTCTCTCCCTGGCCTTTTTATCATACCACTGTTTCATTTTGACGTGGCTCTGTCTTCAAGTTTTCTCTTGCAATTTCACAAGCCCTTGTTAGCCTTGTGCTTGATCAGATACATAGTCTACGGTTTCAATTCAATGTCAGTTTGTAACCATTTCTCTTTGAAAAGTTGTTTTGTAACGTCTTCTGACTTGATGTCCAAACACTAATTCAAACGGGCTGAATCCTAGCGATTCTTGCACAGCTTCCCTAGCAGCAAACAATAGGATATGTACTCCCTCCTCCCAAATCCTTTGGGATATCTGAACAAATGTGTTCATCATGCTTTCTGAGGGTTTGGTGAATGAAACCGTTTCCAGTTGACCCCATGGCATACTTGCGAAATGAAATGAAATCGTCCAGACATGAAATTTAGAACCTTGATCGATGGATTGACTTGGTATAGCCCAACTAGTATAAAGAACTTAGTTAATGCTTCACAAAGTGTGCGCTTTGATATTTCTCAGTGGAATCGCTTCTGGAAAGCGGGTTGATGTACACATTATAGTCAACAAATAACTGAGTTTCCTACTGTTTTTGGCAAAGGGGACTACACAATCAATGATAATTCTAATGCTAGTGAATGGAGCCTCAAATGTTGGAATTGTGTCAGTGGAGCTGGTGGGATTTTCTGATTTGGTTTGCCTACTACTGACATGTATGACATGATTTGCAATATTCAGTTTACATTTTCGTGAGGTGGTGGGGCCACCAAAAAATGTTTTAAAATTCTATCAGGAGTTCTATAATCCCTAAGTGTCCAGGCCATTGGGTATCATGGGACAAGTAATTACTTCTTTCTGATAAATTTGAGCTACAACTATTTGATGTACAACTGGGTACAACTCTCCAGTCATCGTCAGCCGAAACATCTGGAGGTCTATATTTTCTCATTCAAAATGCCATTTTCTTCAAAAAGCACACAGGAATTTTTTGAGCCTCCGTTTGGGCAATGACCTGTTCAAAACAATTCGGGAGTTATTTTGGACTTTCTTTGCTCATCGATCAAACTGGTTTTTTTTTTTGTGATGGGTCAGAATACAATCTCTCACTTCACCTAATACTGAACTGTCTATCGAAAACTTGGAGAAAAAATGTAAATCATCCAAATCTAGAGATTTCATTCTTTCTTTTGCGTTTCTTGGTTGGGTTTGTTGTCTTTAGTTTCAACTACCTTCTAATCTCTTGTGAGATGTTACTCATAGCCCCTTGTAACGCACAGGCTGGAAAAAGATATTTTTCCTCTTCATTTTACATCTTGAACAAGGCTTTGTGGACACAATTGAATCTGGTTTTACTTTTAACTCAGCTAAATCATTGCCCAGTAGTATGGACACACAGGCGATTGGCAATTAGGCCTAAACCCCTACCAGTGGACGGTGTCCAGAGCTAGGGTCTGATTTCAAGTTAATTGGTGAGGGCACTTTGAAAACTCCATCCAACCCCTTAATCATACATGCAGTATGTGGTTGATGACCTTTTCTGAAAAGGGTAGTGCATCTTCCAGAATTAAAGTTTGCGCACAACCTTGTGTCAGGCATAATGTACGGTGTTATGGGTTAGTGTTGATCATCGGTTGAGCGAGACGTGTCAGGGTTAAACAAAAGGTTTTGAATCTTCACTCACGGCTCCCACTTGTTTTGATAATGTTTGTTTGGCCTTATTTTGGTATGCCTTTATCGGTAACTATGCATGCATAGGTTTACCATGTAATTTCCAACACGGTGAAACAGGTGCCCCCCCTTTCTTTTTGCAATAATAAGTACAAGTTGTAGGTTGAATGGTCAGACGTAGATGGTCCCACTCCATGAACTGATTCAGAGATTTTCACTGTTTGGTACTAGATCTGATTTTGGTTTTCCCCCCCCTGTACGTAGGTGGAGGAGATGGCTTATTCTGCCACGGTTTTCTGTGGAATCTGACTTGGCCGAGGAACAGATCAATTTATGCGTGATTGCATAATCATCTGCGATGATTGCTGTTTCTCTATCGTTTCAAATTTACTAGTCTCATCAGGTGAAGTTCTTAATATCAGCATGTTTACCACATTGCCTTAAATCCTCTATCAGTATCAACTGTCTCAAACTCTTAAAATCTTTCACATCCTTAGCAGTTAACAATCGATCGAGCAAACTGTTCTTTAGTGCGTGCAAATTCTACATGTGCCTGGTTTGGTGTCTTTTTAGTACCCCTGAATTTCTGTCTATAGGCCTCAGGCACTAGCTCAATAGGCTTTCAGTATGCATGTTTAACGTTATCATAATCAGCACTAGCATCAATAGCCATGGCAGAGTATGCCTCATTGGCTTTGCCTACGAGAAAACTCTGAGAAACAAAATCCAACTTGGTTTTGGCCATTTTAATTTCCGTTGTGGAAAATTTTCTCGAAGTGCTAGGAACTATTTATCCATTCATTTCCGGAAATTTGGAACAAGCCTAATGTGACGGGCTACATCAAAACCAAATCAGTAGAGATTCACTCTTTCTTTGTGTTGCCAAACTCTAATTCTTTAGTTTCAATTCTTTCATGCGCATTTCTATTTCTTTATCCTAACTCTGCCTCCACTTTTGAGTTTTTTTATATTTGTCTTTTTCTGAGGTGAATCTTTTCCTTTTCAATTTTACTCTTTCCCTTTCTTGAGATTGAATTTCTCTATTCAATCTCTCTTCTTCTCTGCCTGCTTTGCCTTTGTGTTACTTCAATCTTAATTTTCCCTCTATTGGATTACCTTTTCCAACATGATCGATCCCACAAACTTCATCGTCTACCCTTTTTTTTTTTCTTTCTCCATTCTTCTAATTTGTTTCTAGTCTTGATTACCACCTGGCGCCGACTAGGGCAGGATCAGTGAGATGCTGCTATACACCACAACTAGAGCTCCTTCGAGCCATTTGATCTAGACGCCTTTTCTCCGTCCTCACGCATTACATAACACTCTCCTCTCCGCCATACACACCAGACACGCGAAGCCCTGGACGACAAGCGAAGCTACGGAAGCCTTCGCTCGTCGTTATGTAACCGTTCCGCCGGCAACGCACGCACATTACTTGCGTGCTCGCCAGACGTCTCACAGGTCGCCAGAGATCACCTGCGAGTTCGAAGAGCCGATTCATTATGTACCGGGCACAGATGGTGAGTAGGACGAGAGTAACAGTAAGATAGGTGTGACGACACTATGGCCAGCGCGGCACGAGATTTGTCGCACAACACACACATAGCGCCGTTTCAAGACCGCAGACAGAAATGTAATGGACCGGATGTTATATGGCGAGAACGTATTTCCACACAATTGTGCTACAAAATTTTCTACGAATTTTGTTTCATCGAGGGACGCAGCCCCCACCCCAATTTTCTGTTACGAGAGTACACTCAAGGTCAGATCAGAGAAAGTAACCTCCCGTGGTTATAAAACAAACTTCACAATTGACTATTTGTAAGAAGATTGACGTGACCAAAGATTTGTAAATTCAAAACAATGATTTTAATATATAATAAATGAAAATTGATTAATCATACACTGCAAACAATGCACAAAAATTATTATTATTCGTACTACTTAAAATCAAATTAAACACACACCATCCTATAAAATAACAGTAAATGGTCTCGTTGGGATGTGCGCACCAGTCTCTGTTGAATAGGTCCCCACATATAAATCTTGGCGAAACAATCTTGCTGGTACAGTTAAACTAGTTTCGCTAAAAATCCGCACAAGTCATTTTGGTCTAGACCGGCCGATTTAATTGCAAACTCGTAGACTTGGAGAAGGAAGAAACAACTGGAAGTTATAAAATGCTGCGTATTATAATGTCCAATACAGGACTCAGTGCGTTAAGGTGAAAGTCACTGGGTACAAGAAAATCATGCTGGAATGTTAAGTTAACCTTTGTTTTTCCAAAGGCACCAAATGAGCAGCTCTGACAATTCTAGCAACTTTCCAGAATGGTTATTAAAAACATAACATTTTATAGCTATCAAATGTTATGAACGTTCTCCACCTTCTGTTTGAGAGGGTTCTACACTCGATACATCTCTTGTAAACTGGCAAAGAGAAATAACTTGCAACAGAACTTGGTCCACAGCCAATCCCATGATGCAACACAAAACAAGCGAAGACAAGTCGAAATTTCATCATCTTTTCAGTTCGCTGGAACATGTTTCAAAGGAAGTCCAACAACTTCACATTCCTCGTTCGAAGTGTTTTGACATAGCATTACCCAAAGTCCATTGTTCATCAACAAGTGTGCAATCTGTTATCCTATGGTAAACAAAGAACATCTGTAGAGTTCTTAGAACAGGGAAGATAAGACACTGTGCTCGTATTGTTCTTTAACTGCGGACATCTTAGACATGTTCTTCAGGAAGTAATCACAATCTAGTCAATTTAGAAATAGGTTCAATCAGAGAAGTAATGCTTATGCACAACACATTGCAAGTTTTTCCAGTTCTCCTCACTCATATTAGATGATTAAATGTAACATGATTTAATTAATATAATACAGAAAGAAAATATATAATAGTTCAGGCGTCGGTCACACAATTCAATATATGCATCACATAAACTTAATTATTCGATAAAAAGGAGCTGTTAGCAGAACAGTACAACTTTGATATCAGCCAATCAAGGTTTAGTTGGGTTGAAACGGGTCAAAAGTGATAACGAAATGACAGTGCTATGACTACTAATACTCTCAGGAGGAAATACAAACAATCTCACGTCAAAATAAAGGCTAAATTCACCAACATGACAGATACCAATATGATCACTAAACTGTTAGATGCATTGAACTGCCCAACACGAGAGGATCTCCAGGGTGAGTAAAAACATGGGACCCTGATTGTGCCGCCATTGGCATCTGTTACAGTAAAATGTCGACATGTATATATATACGAGCCGTTACCAATGTATCAAAGCGCTTGACATTTATTTCCGGGCCACGAGAATATGTCAGCTATCTTACAAATGCCAAGCATTACTATCATATGGGCGGCGCTCAATGGACAATATTCAAAACAGGTCCCCATTTGCAATGGGTGGAGAGGGGCAAAGCGAGGTAAAGTAACTTGCCCACGTGCACGGCACATTGGCCTCAGCATGACTCGAACCAAGTACCTTTGGGTCATGACCACAATCAGGGGTTCCATTTTTTAGTGAGCCAATCGAGGTGGAAAATTGATGAGCAGGGCGTAAATTGCCTTAAAATGTCTGTTAACGCCCATTTGTCTACCATGTCAATCATGCCAATTACATCATTTTCTTAATGAAACATTGTCAGGACATTTTAAAGCATTAGTTTGACGGCTGCCTCAAATACTGACGATATTGCAACGGCAGTATTTTTTCAAGATGTTCACGTCAGAGGTAGTAGTGCGCTCAAGCTTTTGCAGCCTTACGATTTGGCTAGGAAGTTGAGTGATGTATAAGCCAAACCCAATCGAATATTACGCCGCGTTCGATTCGGCAAGAGTATCTTTTGAGGGGAATTTTATCTTAAGCCCTTTTAATTTCTGAATACTTGGTTCTTAGCAGTATACGCCAATAAAGAAAAAGAAACTATAATACTCAAGTATTAGCGGTGATTTGCCCACCCTCTGCACTTACGCTCAATAAGACAATAAGAAAAGAGAGGAGAGAGCGCGAGAAGCGAGGCCCGTGGGTTTCGAATCTCTCTTGCAGCAAAGTCTTTTTGTGATTGATCATACCGATCTTTCCTATGCAATTTAATACATACGACGAGTTACTTAAGGGTTAGTACGACATACACCAAGTCTCCCATTTGTAATTATACCTTATATGTCATTTACAGCTAAGAAATCTCGATTCCCTTAAGCTCATTGGAGTGTTTTGTACATTTTTGCGAGGCAATTAATCACACTTGTCTTTTTTCAACCCCAGGGGTGCAATTGGGAGTTGTTAGGGGGAATGTTGGCACCCCAGGTGAAGTAAATGATTCAAATGATTCCTAGTGACAGCGAATTAATAGTTTTATCATCTTCCTATAGGGTAACACGGCGTCCCTAAGTTGTCATATTGACAGCCTCCCTATGCTGGAGAGTCTCACCCTGCATCTCGACACAGCTGTTTAAATGTTCTCATTATTATGCCAAAAACCCAGATTAACAAAACAATATCGATGGCAACACACTTTTGACAACTGATTTGACTTATTTATTCAACTAACTATCCATCATGGCAATTTTATGATTGCGGGCAAATATGACTTTTCTTCAAAATCGAGTTTAATACGTCTTTCTATGGAGAATAGGCATATAAAGGCGCTATAACATGTTATACAACATAATTTTATAACTTTGTTGACATATATGGCAAAGATTCCGCAATGGATTTGTCTGATATTTTCACAGATGGTAGCTCTGGCATGTCTCTACTTATAACAAAGTCAATATTGTGTCGCCACTCCTTAAATTTGTTCTAAAAATAAGAGAGGACAATTTGCATGGGTCAAACATGGCGGTGTCTATTGTGGTCTCTATTGTGTGCTGCACCGTATCATTTGTTTATTTATCTACAATAGGACTCGCCCACACGGGTCATGTTTTTTCCTATAATTTTTTATGGGTAAGGCAAGCTAGGAAACTCACCAAAAGAACTTTGCTGCTAGAGAGAGACTCGAAAACCATGGCCTTCAGTTACAGAAAAAAGTAACATGCCCTTAACAAGTCTTAAAGACAATAAGCTAGTGTGATATGTCTTAACACTTAAGTGACAAGGGGGTTTCATCCGTTGGTGGCCCAGGGGGGGGGGGGGGGGGTCCACGGGACCCCCTAAGGGAAACCACGAAATTTTATACACATGTGGAGAGTCATAAAGAACAACACCAAGATCAGCAATAAAAAATGAAATTTGTTATTTGGGCGGCAATTAGGGGCCAAAACATGTTTCAAAACACGCGAAAAATCGGCAAAGAGACAGAAAATTCCAATGAGCTTTGCGCTGTTGATATCTACTCTAGAAGACCAAAATACAATATTTCACACAAAACTTGCAGTTTTGGAAACCTGTAGTTTGTACGGGGGTGCAAAATACACGGTCATTTTCCCATAGGACTTTTACAGTAACGGTTTATCAACGGTCCTCAATGAAATGATTGTTTCGCACATAAAGGGTTAATTATTTTTTACTGTTACTGAATTAATTGGTTACTATTGTCCGTGGAACAAATATCAGCAAAAAAAATGGGTTGGTACTTTGATTTTTTATAAATATTCTCAGAGGACTTCCGTTAACACTCATTAACGGCTGGCCGATTTTAATTTTGGTATGAAAAGAAGCGCATTTAAAAGTACAGACAATTACAAAAAATTTCGGATCAAAAATCCCACGTGCAAGCGGCCAGTGCGAAAACAAATTTGGAGGGTCCATCGGACCCCCCCCCCCCTCTTGGCCATTAAGGTTTAACGAAACATTTTATTAGTATTAATATTAATGACACAATACAAAGATACAAACCGTTGCAAACTGTAAAATAAGGGCCGGACCCAGGTGTGGACGAAGTATTGCATAAAATGGTGCTGAGAGATCAATGGTTGTATCCTCATAGCGTCAAATAATGGCGGCTGTATTAATGAGCCATCTTCTGATTTTTCAGTAGAAATAAATTTATAATCAGTGTGTGATTATGGATTACGTATTTTTTTCAGTAAACATCGATTCGCAAAAACTCAGTCTTAAAGACACTATCGTGATTTGCTAAATCCGCCAAATCGAAAAAATCATCAAAAAATCAGCTTTTGCATGTATGTAACAGGACAGGTATCCTGAAACATACCTGAAAATGATAAGGACCAGACAGCAACCTAATAAGGACAGAATCGGGAGAGTTTAGTCATTACTGTCCGAACGGACACTTACTACAACACGTAATTGAATGGGGAATCGTATCTGGAACACGGCCGTTTCTTCCTTTTCTGTCAATGCTACAGCTGGGAAAAGGTAACTTATGAGAAATTCTACAGATTATCCGCACTTTGAAGGTATTCCTGCCAAATTTCAAATATTTTTCAAATCACTGATAGTGTCTTTACAATCTACAAGCAACTAAACTTTTCCCATTAAAAGTTTGGAAAGTTTTTATTTTGTTTGAGACCTGTTGGTAAACTTTAATCAGGCGGATAAGTAATTTTCCGCATTCTAAAATGACACTACATTTGTAACAATCGCTTGCTTCACGGCTTTATCTTTCGTCTCAAACAGAATATGAGAAAGCATGCGGATCACAACTTAAAGGCTGACTTCAGAGATTTCCCGAGGAGGGCGCCTCAAATTTTCAAAACAATCATGTTTTTGGCCTGTACCATAATGCTTGTCCATATATAATCACTGTGTGAAATAGCTATGCTCAAAATCGAAGTCCTTCATATAGAAAATCACAACTTGTTATAAAATTTCCGGTTCCGGAAATGTTGTTATTACACAGTATCCATATGGAACGTAATACGATACATAAATGTTTACTGCCAGCAAAACGGAAAAATCCATTATTTCAAACTTTGGAATTGTGCATTTTAGGTTACTATCATTAGTTTTAGTGTGACTATGTTTTAATGTATTATTTTACAAACCATAATATATTTGAATCTGAGTCAAGCCTTTAAACGAAACAGTCGATGTCAAGGACAACAAAAGACAAGACCACACAAAGTGGACGTCATACAAAGACTATACTCAGATTGTCTGGCCATTTACAATCACCAGGCATACATGCACGACGATATTGGCAGACGTGTGTCTAACCAGACTCAGAAACAAACTTCAAATAGCCCATCGTGGAGCTCAAAAAGCTGCCAAGGAATTAAAATGACGGCTCTTCATCATCATCGGACGGTCAAAAATGAAAACGGTTTTGAGAAAACGTGGAGGAATATGGATGGGATGCAAGACTAGACTGGTGTTATTGATAGAAGCTTCAATGCAATGAACTATTGAGATGTTATCCTTAAGAATTGGATTGGAACCCTGTAAAAGCTGTCGTTATGGGATTTTGTTCGCAGAATTGCTGTCAGTATTTTGCTGTAAGATTTACAGTATTTTTCCAGTAAATTTTAGTGATTAACCGTATAATTGAAAATCCATAATGCTGTATAATAATGTGTTTTTTTTCTCTGTCATTCGGCTTTGCGCATCCTTATTTCATTTAAATAACATTCTATTAACATCATTTCAAATAACTTGGCATTGTTATGATGTAAACAAAACATCGTGTTACTCTGCCATCACCGTCCCTTTAAAGGGGATGGCCTGATTTGAAGGATATGAGTTTTCATATTGATAGATGGCCTTCACTCCAAACCCCATTATTTTCGCACCAAAATTTCAATCCGTTTTGATGTGAGAGCTAGACACGTGATTTTGTAAGCCCATAAATTACCTGTGGAAATTAATATTGGTCGACCAAAATGAAAATGGGGCACATTTTCGTTCATAACTTCCAAAACAAACATTGTTTGCTCTAGATTCACAGGGTAAATGAGAAAATAAAGCTTTCTTCTTGATACCACAGGATTGACAGCTTCCGGGAAAATCTGGGGATTTCGGGGACAAGGCTATTAGCGATCGGGCCATGGACCTTTACTTCACAGCTAAATTAAGATCAATAATGCAATGTAAAACATGGTACCTCAAATCGCTTTTCGTTTTATTCTTTCTTTGCCCTATTTTCCATACCTACAACATTCATTTGAGTTCCAGCAACTTAGTGGATAAATAACTAATTGATAATTTCTCTGCGTACTTACTAAATAAGTGCAATAAAGTAGTGTGATTTGAATGCATGTAGCCCCCCCAAATTTATGAGTTGTACTGATTAAACATTTCAGCAATATCATTTAAAATACATGATTATTGGTAACTTAAAACATTACTCATTGAACTTATGCAACTCGATTGCACTAACTTTTGAGTAGATACAGGAAATTATTTGTGAGTGTACCCTTTTAAAAAAATCAATAACGAAAGATGTACGCATGAGAAAATTCTTCATTTTACATTTCAAACACAATATCACTTTAATATGCGGAAATATGACACATTTGAACATTCAAATCAACGTCAGAAGTGTTTAAAATTACAAATTGACCATGAGCGCCGCAGTAGAAAAAGCCGGTAAACTGCCACCTTAACCTTAAGATGGTTGTTTTTTACTCATTTAAAAGTTTTCAACAATAGAAACCATAAGAGTAACTACTGTGCGACTAATTGCGACTCCAAAGGTGAACCATACGCAATGCTTGATGGACTATCCATGGGAATATCAATTTCATTTCAAATTGTACCAATATACACTCCGAAGTTGTTTGTTTTTACGATATTTAGAAACATCATTGGACACTAATTGCAATATTACTCTTCCATAGTTTTCGTTATTTCAAGTAGTAAGCCTATATGAGTCATTTATTTCAAGTGATAGTTGTAGGTAATGTAAGGTTAAAAATTAATGTAAAACCCAGATACAATATGACTAAAGAGTTGTTTTTAGTTTAATTTTATTGAAAATAAAGTATTCGTTCTAAAACACGTGTTGTATTTGTCGATCATTGAATTTAAATGCTTTTGTCCGACGCCTTGTAAAATAATAAAAAATATGTGATTTGATAGTAAGATAAAGCTTTCTTCTTGATAAAATAGTGATCCTTGATCCTTTTACTCTACAAAAAAGTATCAAAATATATACATCTTCAGCATAAACAGATAAATCACACCTTCTTCCACTTAACGTATAATACATTTTAGAGGGCTTTAGTTACTTACACAACGTGTGGGCTGATGCTTTAATTTGGAAATACAGCAAATACTGTAAATTTTATGTCCAATTTAAAACCTCATCGGGTTTGATGATACCTAAGTAAGTCGTACAAAAGCATAGTAATTTCTAGAGCCCTCCACAGGCAAAGTATGTTCAATACCACCGTATGAGGGTACGGCGGTCCGGTAAGTACGTATATCCTGTTTATAAAATTGAAAACGTAAATTGAAACCAGCGTTTGAAAATTCTAAGACGGAATAATACCGAAAGGCATTGTGGGAAAAAGGGATGCGGCCCATCGCGATTGCGTGTTCACTTTTCCGTCTTTGCGAGCACCGAAGTACCCGACCCAAAAACGTTAATTTTCTCGCTAGGGTAGGTTCAGACCCTCTGATGCAAAAAATCTCCATAGAACCCCTTCGTTTTCCGGAGATATTTGAGATGTAGTGTCATTTGCACACATTCGCTATGACGGACTGATAACGTTAAAATCTCGCGCAGTACTAATTTAGATAAATCTTTCGCAGTCTGTGGCGCAGACTACGCACTTTCCGGACCGCCGTACGTTGGGCAATCGATCGTCTCTTTTAAGTACGCCAAACAGGTGAATGCGCATTCGTTTCCTTGACATATGTTGGCCATGGGATCAAAGGAAAAATTGTTCATTTTGATTACACACTTCGCAAGTAAACCATTTTTCCACTATAAATAATAATAAATATTATAATTACCATTTATTGGCTGTGGCAATTGTGAAGGTTGCACATTTTCATGAAAATGAATTAACATGCCATCTCAATTTCTTCCTGAATATCAGTGATCAGGGACATACACTATACAACACTGGCTCGAGCAAATAATGGCGTTATTTGATAAGAAAATCCAGTGTATTCAGCGGACAAAGCACTTCAGATTCCCCTTGTTTATTTGGACCTGCAAGCCATTGTTACTGTCCAGGCAGCTGAATAGATGGTCAGGCGTTTAATACTCGTGATTCCCCGACCCGCGCAGTTTAGGGTAGACGTTTTACATAGAAGTCTCAAGTACGCGAATGAGGTATTGGCCCATTGATTCCTTCATGCTCTGTATGATGTTGTTCAGTAGCGCAGAACGGAATCATGGCAATACCTCATTGTATACTTGGACTTCTATATGAAACGTCTCCCAGTGTGGATGAGCTGCCTCGTTCGTATAAAAAAACATTGAGGGTCTACGGGGAGTTCAATAATGTGACTGTATATTTCATCATTTATTGAAAAAAAAACTAATGTGAACAAAACTCATGTGGATATTTTGCTTTGTAAGCTGTGACCTAACATCTTGTGCAGAACCAAGATCCATAACTTATTGCTGGACCTCATTTCCATTCAATTTACCACCATGTATTTAGAAAAAAATACAAAGAAGGGGTCTAGCGATCTATGCTAACAACACGGTAAATTAACTAGAAATGGGGTTACGGGGCAAGTTACCATAAGTTAAGCATGTTAAGTTTGTTTCTGCACAAAAGATGTTCGGTCACAGTCTGCCAAACAACTTTCTTTCATGATTATTTGTTCATCATTGTTCCTTTCGGAAAAATGATAAAATATATGGTATTAATTGAAACGCACAGTAGAAGCCTTAACGTTATTTATTTGCGTGAAAGAGGACAGTTTCTTGTGCTTCGCGTCATGAAAAAATAGCTTAATCTTAATCGGTGATGAGCACCTGAATCTTTTTCACCCTGTATGGCCGTATGGGTAATAACAATGCTCTGTACTTCCAGCTAAATCGTAATTTGAAGTGTTTTATCCTCTGCGTACCGAGCGGATTTAATGGATCTCCAACAGTACTAATATGTGCTCGAGTAAGGCAAGTGGATGTACATCACTTGTCACTGATAGTTAGGAAACGAAATTGTGATGGACATTTTATTCATTTCAATCAAATGTGCAAATTTGGTACTCGACATACCCCAGAGTATTGCAAGGTATAATAGGACAAATAACCACTGCACAGAAAAATCAGTTACGTCGCCGATATGCGTACCAATGTCCTTATGCAAAGCATCTTTTCCCTCTTTGATCCCATGGGTAATAAACAGAGGGCGTTTTATAGTTTTTTCAAATTTTTTAATTTTGGATAAAAAAAATTTGGACAAGGAAAAACAAGCAGGATTGAAAGGAAAGCGTGCTCAAAATGAGAACGTTTCAATGTTTCACAATTGTACACATAAAATTATTTTCCTAAAATGTTTCAAATTTTAGATATGCAAGTTATAATTCTAAAAAAAACTTCAATCGTAGATATCTTGAAATGTGACTCCTGGTCGAGTGGTCTATTTGCAATATAAAGTTGCACTCGCTAATTTTAAATATCTATATCTATATATATCTATATTTCTACAAAGCAAATGTTAACAGCTAAGAGTGCTCAATACTGTAGAATCAGTAGAGCTATTATATATAACAGATTTACATTGCTAGTTACTACTGAGTTTCACGGCCTTTGGCGTTCATCAGGTAACTGATTGTGCGTTACAATGTGTTTGGAGTAATGCTACTTTTTCTTTGCACGGTTGGGTGGTTGGCTGTGGCTGTCGACATTTTGACCCAATAGCTCAGTTCACATTGTAAAACGCACAATCAGTTACCTGAGATGCATGAACGCAAAGGCGTGAAACTCTGAGTAGTAACTATCAATGTAAATCTGTTTATATATATATATATATATATAGATATATATATATATATATTATATAAGATATAATTTTATATAATGATTAATATATTTACCTCCTTCTACTTGGCTTGTCTGGCAATATTATATATATTATATATATAGATATATTTATATATCTATATATAGGATATACCTACTTCTATTGGCTTGTCATGGAACAAATATGTTGAATTTTGACTCCGATGTGTAAGTATTCAAATTCATATACATAGTGACACACATGGAAAATCAAGAAGGAAAGACGAAAAAACCAAAGGAACCAACCGAAGAATTATAACAAGAAATAACAAAATACACTTACCTACACTGATAAATCCATTTTCTGATATGGAAAGAGAAATCGTATGTTCCATTAGATCGTTCACAAAACACTTCTGCAAGTGATGTGAAGTAGCATCCTCAATCTTAGTCGACCACTGAGCCGAGGCCACCAGCAGCAGGGCTGATATCTAAAAATGAGACGACATTTTTATATAGTTCTATCATGAAGTAATTATCATAATTAGCATTAAGGTTTAGTGTAAAACGCGAGAGCGAAAGCGCAAGGGCTAGTGAATCGGCAGCCTCAACGGAATAAACTGACAGGATATTACGTTAATGCTGCCGAAAAATCAATTAGTATTTGCGCTTTCGCTTCCGCTTTTGCGTTCGCGTTTTACACGACTCCTTTAAAAATTACTAGCGGTGCCCGCCCTTCAACCGCTAGCTGATTTGAGGGAGCGGTCACTGACGGGTTGATCACTATTCACATGCAAAAATTCGGGGACATGGACAGTTTTTATCTAATCTTTTTTTAATTGGAATTTGTATAAATTAACGACTTCACTATTTTTAAGCGGCACTGGCACCATTTTCACAAAATATGAAATGTCTTCAATTGCTCTCAAATGATAGTCGAGCCATTGGAAGAAAAGAATATATTTTACACCTAAAATAAAACATACCCCAAAAAACAGATAGGGACATTGATATGAGGTAAGACATCCAGGTAATTTGTAGGCAACTTTTAAGTTTTCCATAACTTTAATCAACAAATGTGTAATGTCAAGGTTGAGCTGATGGTGTCGTCAGTGCATGGCGTGCTTTGAGATAAGGCGACAGAAAAACTGTTGTGTTTCCCCTATCGCCGCATAAAAAACAAAAATGGTACTATCATCTCCAAGCTATGATTGTCCTGCTCTCAAGGATTGATGTGCAGGTATTTTGTTATATTTGTAATAATTGTAACCTGATTTTCGTCTTGCCTTTCCGACACTCCTGGGTCTACTGTACACGGTACTCGGCGTGCTATACATGTAGCTTTCACACCCAATTGCTTGTCATTCAAATTTCGCGGTCAATACTCGCAGGAGACAGTGCACAGTGTGTTGCTACGTGTGTGTGTGCAGTTGTATATAGCACACAGGCCTACGCTAGGCTTCAAATACGCGACAGCAACGAACAGACCGAGAAGAGTAAGATCACGATTGAACGTATGAAAGACCCGGCCCTGGGATGACTTTCCACAGTGCCAAGTATGTTTCGTGTTCAAATATAGAGGTGGCAGAAGCCTCTTACAGGTACTAGAGGTGACGATAGTCTGAAGATTAAAGCCCGAAATGTTTTAGGAAACACAATACAGACAAAAACAGGTGTGTAATGATGGACTATTTTGCATTACAACAGCAATTCCTTAAGAATTGGAAAAAAAGACAGAATATATCAGGAAAACGAAATATCCAAGTGGTATTGGGTTTGGTTCAAAATTCTCCCGATTCAAAATGTACTGCCACAATTAATACGACTAGCTATTTCGAATCGGTTAGTAGCCAATATGTGAATCTTTGGGAACGAAAAATTTTCCCAATATGTTTTTGATTGGAATTACTATTTGGAATATTGTTTGACAAACTTTTAAAGAAGCCAGGCTAATTACATTGAATTGGAAAATCAAACGTAATATATACAACGCGAATCGCTGGAAAAAATAGGGAAGCAAAACACAATAAATGTGAAATATGTCAAGAGAAAGATTAATTAAATTTTTTCTTTCACTGTAAAAAGTATTAGCCCAAAATATGGGTCGAAGTTATTTCAATCTAATATCAGACAAATGGGACCAATCAAGAACTACGTACAGATGCAAGTTGGCTATACCAGACAGCAAACGTTTAAATTCACTTCATTATCAAGTTATCATTATAGCCAAATTGTGATCAGTAAATTATAAATACGGAAGATATCCGAACTTATATTTTTATTCAAACAAAGAAATCATAAAGACATTGTCAAACTGTTAAAGGATATTGATGGTGTTTCATGAAAAATATGAATAAAAGGGAAATTCAACATATCAAAATTAAATGTGAAAAAAAAAAACATTTTACTCGTATTAAAGTCAATTCAGTGTGAAAATAGAGGGTGTCAAAGCAGTGCTTAACAGAAACATGAAGAGATGTATAAAGGGTTCATGATATGTAATGTTATGAATGAAAGAAAACAAAATTAAAACAAAGAGGGAATGACGTACGATGGCATATTTTGTATTATATAAATCAATGAATCCAATCTTCATGATGAGTTTCAATGTAACTAAGAGTTGTTGTATTTCAGGTCATATCATGTGCAACCTAAACTATTTGGTGTGTTCTTATGCGGGACTTTAATTGATAAAAACAGCTTAAAATGATTTTAATGAACCAGAGACTATGACATTTGTAAAGACGTAAAAAGTTTTTTGGTGCATTAATTTGAGGTGACCTAAAAATAATAGTGATGTATTTTTCGATATAAATTGGACGAAAAGACCCAAGCTTAGTGATTTGAAAATAATCAAGTCATGTTTTACTTAAGCCAATTAGATAAAATTTGATGTATTTTTCCATAGTAAAATTAATGAAAACAATATTATGATTTGGATGTACCAACAGGAATTTGATTCTGTGGCAACTAAAATGTTATTGCGTGTTGTATTAATGAAACAACCTAAATGAATTAAAGGTAACAAAAGTTCATCTCAGCCAAATTGAGGCACCTTAAAAACCTATACATTTATGAAAACAATATAAGGGCTTATATACTAGAGATACCAATTTCAAGCAAACATATTACGGCAACATGTATTAAAGTTATTAGTATGGCAATTTTTGAAATTGTGAATACACGCGTAATTAATTCTGATGAAGGCACCCACGAGATGTTGTATTCTCAGCTACTATGAGGACAACCTAAATATTTATTGATGTATCTTATGTGAAACTGATGAAAACAATGTACCTGACTTGGCAATACAACCAGATCACCTAGTCTTTTTCGAAGAGACCAATATGATGCTTGGATTTTATATTAATAAATCGATGAATGCCACCGGAATGATCTAAAGGTGACCAAGAGATGCTTATCCGTAGCCAAATGTGAGGCAACCTAAATACCTAAGGATGCATTTATGTTAAAATGATGAAAAACCGCCTAAACGATTTGAATGTAGCAAAGAGCATAGCCATTCGAGGCGACCTAAACATTTATTGAGTATTATATATTAAAGTTATTAAATAAACCCCAAAAGTACATTCGAGCAACATAGAGATGGTGTATCTCAGTCCAAAGTTGAGGTCGAGCCCTAAATGCTTACTGATGTATTTTTGGTTTAAATGAATGTAATACCATAAACGAATTAAAGGTGACCAAGAGATATTCTATTTCAAGTAATTACGGGTAAACTAAATACTATTGATGCATTATATGCCGAGATTTGTTTACTTCATGAAAACAGCCTAAAAGATTTTAATTGACAAGGGACATAGCAAATTTGAGGCGAATAAACGCTGTTGATGTATTTTCGCCCGAAGTTGAACGGACAACAACCTAAGGTGATCAACCGATGTTTTCTTAGACGATTTATTTATATACTGGTGATGAAGTTCATGCATACCTGAGATAATATCAGTACCTTAATAGATCGAGGTATTTAAAATAATTGAGGGGAAAATGTAAATGGTTTGAAGACAACCCAAATATGATGTAGTTCATTTTAATTCATAAATGCAGCCTAAGCGATTTAAAGGTGTTCAAGAGATGTTGAAACTCAGCAAATATGAGGTAACCTAAATACTTACTGCCATTTATATTAAAGTGAGTAAAAATTTGTTAACAAGAGACTTAGCCAATTTAAGGCGACCAAAATATTATATGTACTTTATGAACCAGGTGATTGAAATTTAACAAGTGATATTTAATCACAACCAAATGTTTAATGATGTATTTAGTAATAATTTATGTAAATTAAAAAAAAAAAAAAAAAAAAAAAAAAAAAAATAAAAAATTTAATTTAAGTTAAATGTTTGATATGCACCTAAGATGCGTGAATCAATTTACATCAATATTCACAATGCGAATAACAAAGAACGGGCCCCGGTCTTAATACTTACCTAAAAATTATAAGTGAATTAAAATAAGTGAAAGCTATGAAATTGTAATAATGATGAGATGGCATAAATTATGATATTTTGTGATATGGTATGATGCGATGTGAGGTATTGAATGATATGATATGCATGTTATAGATATGGTTATTGTATATTATATGATTGGTATGATATGTTATGATTATAAGAGTAAAATGAGTTAATGTGTTGCATGCTGTAGTGCAAATGGCACACACCAAAATGAAAAATCATGATATGATTATAATATGAAATGACTTATGATATGAAGTATGATATTAAGGAAGGAAAGTATAAGATATAACTTGTTATATGTGAATTTAATACTGATGTATAACATCAACAAGGAATAACTAAGAATGGGCGGTCTTAAACTTACCTAAATTTATAGGGAATTTAAAATAAGGGAAGCTATTGCAATGTAATAATTAGATATGGCATAATATGATGATATCTTGGATATGGTATGTTGCGATGTGATATAGAATGATATGATATGGCATGTTATAGATATGGTATGAGATTGAATTATATTATAACAATGGTATGATATGGTAAGACATGGTACAGTATGATATATGATATGTTATGATATATAGTACCAAATGTTACACACAAAAATGAAAAATCATACGATAAGAAATTATAATATGAAATGACTTATTGATATGAACTATTATATGAAATGACTTGAAATTATAAGATATACTTGTATAAGTGATATTAAAAAAAAAAAAAAACAAAGTGTATTAGACAGAATATTTTGACTCGTACTCAATGATATTAAAACCACCAAGGTTAGTAGACCGGTCAAACAGTGGCCATAGCGTGCGAAACATGATACGGCGTGCGTGTTCTTGTTTAAAAGCCATTTAGTCGTCTGCTGAACTTTAACGTCGCCGCGGACGTTAAATTATACAATCGTTCTGTTTTACCCATAAAGAAGTGATTTGGTCTTAACATTCGGCTGAGGGCTTTTGTATATAAAAAGCTTTACAACCATGGCCAACATATCGAGGGGGTTTTTGAAAAATATTGAGGCGCACTATTTTTCAAATGTGCCAGTGTCTCTGTTAAAATGTCTAGAGCTGCCAAAATGAAAGGGGAACCGGTGTAGAGTAATTAATCGTCCGGTGTACTCATAGTCCGGGAACATTGGTGAACAAGAGGGCAATCGATTCGTTGACTCTTCAAGCAACATTAGTTTCACGGCTTTATTCCGTTTATCGTCTATGGAGCCCGGACTGTTGGCTCCCCGACGGGACTATATCTGCTTTAACACAGGAATAATGAAAAATCGTACAAAACTAGGAGGTTTGGACGCTACTTCTGATCGGCATAATGTGAAATTTTCCCATACGAGTTTTTTCCTCCCTCACGAACCGACTAAATATTCCCCAAAAACGGCCAGTTGCAGATTTTCATTAAATGTTTCCTCTAATTTTGAACTCCAAAACACATTTAAACGGTGTGAAGCGTCCATTTATGAGAGCAACTTTGGGATGTTCAATATTTTATCCTAAATTTCTCTGTCATTTGCAATGATGTCATAAATTGACTTTTCACTATGTTTGAAGTGATAAGTGAGCTGCCCAAATTAGAGGGAGAAAACGAAATAAAAATGATGAAACTCAATGTAAGTTTGGGTCGTTTGGAGGCTACTCATTTTACATTTTCCCGAGGTGTTTTCTCCCTCTGAATTATGTGCCAACTCCACTGGGATACGTGCCTTGGGTGCCGTCTTTAAATTGATTGAGAACAGAGGCCGTCGGAACGGTCGGATTGGTACGGATGGTTCCGTACCACTTTTTTTGCTAAAAAAAAAAAAAAAAGGAAAAAAAAAAAAAAGAGAGAAAGGGAAGAGAGAAATGAACATGAGTGTTTTTTTTTCGGTTTATCATTCTTTTAAGTCCATTTTCTTCGTCTCCAACATGCGACACGTAGGCCTACGGTCCCCAGCTCTTTCTGAACCGTACTACGTACACCTATGACTAGTAGTCCTATGAACTTACTGTACAAATTATGATCTCCAAATTACGACATCGCGGCTTAAGGGCGGCTTTGCCCCCTTATACCCACACCAGGGGCTCTGCCCCTTGGATCCCCGCTGGGGGTAAAACACCAGACCCCCGTCATCCGTACCCAGGCCCCGCCCGTACGCAGGGTGGTGCGGGGGGTGCGGTCGCACCCCCCCCCCAAATTCCACAAAAGGGAAAAGGTCCACTTTTTGCTGAAATTTTGATAAAAAGGTCCAATAATGAGAAAATGAATGTCAAAGAAAGTCAACATGTTGGTGATAAAAGGTTAAAAAAGTCCAAAAAGGCCCATTGTGGGGGTTAGGTCCACTTTACCCAAAAAGGTCAATTTTTTTAAAAAAGTCCACTTTTCGAAGCCGAACCCCCCCAAAATAAATTCCTGAGTACGGCCTGTCCGTCCACTGTATTTGGTGTTCCGACGCCCCCTCTGTGAGAAGACCAACGCCAATTATACCATTCTTGTTATTCCCTTACATATTCAAGGGGTGAAAGCGAGGGCGTGGGGATTCCTTTGAAGGGGATCCTTTGTAAAGACCTATGTGCCTTTTCATCATTGCCATTCAATGGCTCTGGGAATCCCCCTAATATACTCTTTGGTTCAAGAAGTTGCTTCAGTTTTGAATGCCTTACTTTGCCAAAAACTTACAAAGCTGTACTGGCGACTTAAGGCTCATTTTTAAAACGATGGTTGAAGGAAAGGAAAATTAGCATGTGAATGCAACCAAGTTTATCTGGCCCATTTGTCATTTGGCGGGCAAAGCCATTTTGCGTTTAAATTGTTTAAAATGTTCTTTTTTCATAAAAATATTGAAACTAATTTGAGATTGGCACTATAGATCGAAGGTCTTTTACCCGTATTTACCTAAACAAGGCAAATTAAATTTTCCCAAAATGCATCTTGTTGCATCACATTAAGAAATAGGATGGAGGCTGAGACTGTACTTAAAACAGACAGATGGTTCTGAATGAAGCTCTTTAGTTGAAATAATAAACAAACGTGTCTAGATTATTACACGTGTATACAATTGGAGTATAAAATAGATTATTGGCCAAGTTGGCTAGAGATTTGACATATGATAGGTAATTGGTGTGAGTAAGGAACATTTATTTTCTTTTGGGGAGGGTGATGACTATTGGTTGTCGGGGTTGCTGTTGGTGAGATTGGTTGAACTTTAAAAGGCCACAGCAGTCATTTTTCTTCAAATTCAAAATGGCTTTTTTGTTTTCAAATAGCAAATGTTAGTTTATATCAACAACATATTACGTTCTTTGTGAAAAAAAGGACAGAAGTATTCTTAAAGTGGTTCTTAAAGATGTTATTTAAACTATGACTGCTTAGACCTGAAAAAAAGTGGATCTTGATTTTTTAAAGTATTTAAAAATCAACATTTCTTGAACAACTATGGCAAGTTACGCTTAAAACTATTTGCAGGGGTCTTAATTCCAACCAATTTAATACAACCGTGCAAAAAAGTAGACGGGTGAATAATAGGGCAGCAATATTTTTAGTTGGTAGAAATCAACTGATAGGGGCTTTCAGTTGAATTTGGAATGATGTGGTTGTACGGTGGTTGCAGGTAAGACAAACTCTTTAGCAAATACTTGTAGAGTAACTTGTATTTAATTATTCAAATTATAAAGTGTCTCATGCTGTAACTGTCGCATCAATAGCTAAAATACAAAGGTAAAGGGGACGGACCTGTGTACAGAGGGAACGGAGGTGCCCATCTCTCTTCGAAGCGTTGGGCCAGACTCCCACCATATAATGTTGCTGCAGGGGATCGCTACACCTCTCTACAGCGAGTCTGGTACCTTCCCAACATTGAATAATGCCGGACCCATTATACACCTGGGTAGAGAGGAGTAATTGAGGTAAAGCGCCCTACTCAAGGGGGGAAACCACATGGCCCCAGCGGGCCTCGAACCCAACAACCTTTGGGCGTGCGGGCCGAGAAAGTCCCTGGACCACATGTGCCCTCACAAAGGGTGCAACATTATCAAGTTAAAGGATGTGAAACCATTATGTTATCTCCCACACAAAGATGCTTTGTATTTATTCACTTTCATTGGTCAAAACGTGATATTAGGAGGTACATGAATTTCGCAAGTTTGATGGTTTTGGACGGAGATCAGGTACACATTGCAGGCCAATGTCAGTGAATAAAATGAGTGTGTGGGGAGGGAATTTGGTTGGTGAAGTCTTGCATTTTGATGGTAGTGGTTAAATTGGTTATATGGAATCTGAAATTGATTTTGTCTTGTGGTGTTAAAGTGATAAAGTACTTTTGGCAAGAATAGATGAAGATACCATTTTCATATTACCAAAAATGTGTTTTGCTGCAATTGTTACAGTACAGGTCAGGGTTAAGTTCAATTCAATATTTGGCCATCAAAATACATGATTTCAATATCATAAATATGCAATTTAAACTTAGAGAAAAATCTCTGCCATTTATTTGCATTTATCTAGATGTTGCTTAAAGTTGTACTGTTTGATAAAACAGTTATTTACATGTGCATATTGTTATGTTACCCTCAAAATTTTGATTAAATATTATTTTCTCAATTTTATTTGAGAAAAAGATTTCTCACGTGAAAAGTACTTTGTTTATGATAAGAGAGAGAGTAGGGGATTTCCCTAGTTTGTTTAGATTGCACAATAAGGGGAAGTGGGGAATTCCCCAAGATGTAAACTTAGTAACTGAGTCAACTTGTTTATGCTTTAAGATCAAAACATTGCATGATCTGGGGGATTCCCCCATAGAGTTATATATGTGGAGTGATGTAATTCAGATGATGTAATTTATGTGAATTCCAATTGGTCAGCTAGTGCAAGGTTATGTTTATGCATGATGCTGTGGTAATGTCTATTTTAAGACTTGGGAACTTTATGAAATATTGTGTATATATGAAGAAGAACTTGGCCAGAAGATTCGCCAGCAGTTGTAATCTAGAGCTATACAGTATGGTTAACTTATAGCTAGTTTTAATCTACAATAATGGTAGATTTGTGTTATACATAGAGCCAGGATTTATAATAACTTTGGAGACCGCCAGAGCTTGAAAGCTATTAAACTGTTTGCTGTCGTCTTTTAAGCCAAAAGAGCTTTAGTTTTGGAATCAAAAGGTGATTCCAGTTTGTGGTCCTAAATGAGGACTTTAGCGACAG